>JANPWX010000286.1:3762464-3952331 GCA_024734555.1 Trochalopteron elliotii | reverse complement strand
CATGATAAAAATTGCTATTAATTCTGTAGTAATTTAAATGCTCTGAAGTGAATCCTTTCATGCACAAACAGTAAATGCTTCTCAAAAATATTTGTGAAAGAAGTCATGAATCTTCCATTTTACATGTTTCAGTGAGGACTGTATGGTAGCTCATAATTAGAAAGATTTAACATTTAGAGTAATACTGGACTTTTGTCTCATGTTTTGGTGTCTGCATTGATGTGAAAAACATGTTTTTGTAGATAAAGTAAGATATGCACACTGAAGACAAGCTCAAAATGCCATGAGTCTTTACAGCTTTCTTAGGTGTCTAGGAAAACAAGTAGTTTGGATTTCGTCTGTCTTGAAAAGTGTGTTGCAGATGCTAGTGTAAGATAAGTGCCTTCCTGGCTGCCACTTTGTTCCTGCATGCTTTGACATCTATCAAGAGGGAGAAGATGGTCCACTGCAGATACCAGTGTAAAACTAGGAGACCTGGAGGCTGGGCTTGGTTTTTCCTCATTCCTGTAGATGTGTGTACTGTAGGCCTTTCAGTTAGGGTCAAACCAGCAAGGGGCTTTGATGTTGCAGTGCTGAGTGATGTGACATCGTATCCGAGTCCCAGGGGCAGAAGGGGGATTCCAGTCCAAGTTTCCTACTTCCCTGGGGAGTATTCTCATCATCAAGCCACAGGCCAGTTAAGAGTAGTGTCACTTCCTTCTCTTGAAACTTTTTGCTATGCCAGGAAAAATCAAAACTCAGTGTGCCTAAGAAACAGAGTGAGAGGAAGCGTGATGTCTCAGTCAAGCGGTTAGGACTTTTTTTAGGATTACCAGGATGAGTAAAGACTTGGACTCTGCTGATCTTCATGCACTGTAGTTTTGTTCATTGTTTTCTCGTGCATTTGAACTTGGTGTTCTTCCTGAGGTTATCAGCCTTGTCAGGATGTTTTCTTAAGTGTAGAATATGTGCTGGGAAGGAAAAGAGGTACTTACTTGGGTGTTCTGCAGGTTTAGGTAGTAGCTGCCTGGACATTCTGAAAATAACTTTGATGCAGCTAGTGGTTTATTTTGTGTCTAGCTTCTTGCTCCATATACAGACCATTTTCCTGGTCTGTAATAACACAGGAATAGTGGTACTTTCCTATGATCTGAAGATGTAAAAATGATGAGGTGCTGAGACCCAGCAGGGCAGTGCAAGCGTCATCTGTTGATAAAGTGAGTGAATTACAAGTGCTGTGTGGAGGCATCCAGTCCTGCCTCCTCTGCAGAGCTGCACCGTCAGCATCGTGGGACAGGAAACAGCACTGCTTCACTCTGCCATTGATACCCACAGCAAACATGCAGTGCTCTATGAACTGAGTGTACAGGACAGAATTTTTTCAGTGGTAGCTGTTCCCTTACTTGTTCCTGGCTTTCTCCTTTGAAAGTTCTAGAAAACGAACATTTTTTTGCTTGTTTTATGGAGCCACCTATCATGATACATGTGTCACTTTGTAACAGCAAAGCCCAGCTCGTAAGCCGAATTTTAGCAATGTGAATGGATTTTGTTTTGTAAGCTCATCTCTGTACATGTGAGAGGGAAATAATTAGAACAATTATTAGAGATTTTTATAATGAAGATCTTGTGTGCTGTACCAGATTGACTGTGCCCACTCTGTGTCTTTACACAGGAACCTTGTGAGAGTGGGTTGCTTTGTGTGTTGAGGCTTGTAAATTAATGACTCGCAGATGTAAGTCTTGATTTTTGGACTGGAAGTATAACTTCATAATTTTCATTTAACTTGTTCTTGTTTTAATCTCCTTTAAACCATCCCAAGTGACTCCTCTTTCTGCATTTTACGCTCTTCAGTTACCAGTGGATTGCTCTTGTCTGTGCTGTGCTTCTCTTCCGTCTTGTTTCTCCAAACAGTATAAATGCTCTTAATTTCTCCAGCTGGTCCTTCTGATTCTTAGAAGTGACTTATTTTGACCTGCTTTCAATCAGATTTCTTGCAATTTTAGAGTTGCTAGCAGCTGACTTTTATTCCAAGGTGGTTTTGTCCTTGCACTTGAGCAGAGTAACTGCATTCTCCCCTTCACTTCCATTTCCATAATTTTTTTTTTCTCTTGAAATACCCATTTCCAGGATTGTCCTTATTTTCACACTCTGGCAAGTAATTTCTGTCTGCAAAATCCACTTCTCTTTGACTTCTCTGTAGCTTCCTGCTTCTGTGACTGCCTCTCTGCCCCACCTCCCACTCCAGGTGAATTAACATGCTCTTCTTTTCCAGGTCACCAAAGATACACTGCAGTGTGTACCCTACTGCTGTCTGAAGTACATCTGTCTATGATTCTACACTTGCTCTTTTTCCATCCTTTGCACCATCCTCTTTTCTCTTTTCACCCTTGAGAGGATGTTGTGCATGGGAAATGTTTTTATCATTATGACTGTTGTGGTTGAACTTGATTAGGATACCAGTTCCCTTTTCAGTAGATGAAGGTAAAAAGTGCTTGTGGTTGTAAAATGCCACGTTCTCAAAATGCTATCATTTGGCAGTTTGAGTAGAAGGAGGTTGGATACCTCAATAAATGAAGACTGCTGAGTTGCATGTGCATCTTTAGCAGTTTTGGAATCCTTTGATGCAGTAGTATTTTCACTGCATTTTCAAATTTAGTATTTTGGTGGGGAGCGGGGAACAAAGGATTTGTGCTAAGTTCATTTGAAATTAAGGACATGTGGTATCCCTTGAAGTCAGTAGTATCCTGTTCTCTGTCAGGAGTTGAATCATGTTTCTATCTACAGAACCTGAGCATGCTATAGTTCAGATTAGCAAATACATCTCACTGCTCACCCACGGTGTCAATATGTGATGGAAATGCCAATGAATCCTATGCTGTAGTTCAGCTAGCAGATATTACTGTTGTGTTGCTCATACTGTTTGGCAGGTGGTTTTTGTAGCTGTGTGGTTTCGAGCATGAACAGAAGAATTCTTTTGCAGTCTCTAGGAAGATAAAACAAGTTTATTGTTATTTGAGTACTGAATTTCATCACATATTTTTCACTGGCTGGCACTATAAATTTCCCCTATTCCTCTTTCCTTCTTGCAGATTCCTGAGAACTGCACTTTCATTTTGAAAAAGATTATTTAGACATGCAACTTTCAGTATTTTATCCAGTAAGATTTTTAGGGAATTTTGGGGGATTTACTCTTTTGGTACTTTGTGTGGTTTGGTTGATGTTTGAGGTATTGTTGTTGTTGTGTTGGGTTTTTTGTTGTTTGGTTTTGTGTGTTTTTGTTTGCTTTCTGAAGACAGATTTAGGATGAGCAAATAAATATCTACCTGCTGAATTCTGTATATTTTTGCAGAGGAGGCTCCCTCAAAATAGATGAGGAAGAAGCTTGGAATTATCCTGTTTGTGTAAATAAAGCTTTTAGTATAACCTAAGTATGATGCTGTAATTCTGCAGAATTAATGACTAAGATTTTGGTGGTGGGTTTTTTTTTGTTGGGTTTTTTTTTTTCAGTATGAATTCTCAGTATATTAGTTGACTGTTTTGAGATGAGCTTGGGCAGACAGGCTTTGAAAGTCCTCTGAGCCACACATAAAAAGGCAGTTATTCCAGAACAAGTGTCCATATGTTGAGTTAATTGGAAAAGTTCAAAGTGGTTGAACCCTTACTTACAGTGTTGTGATTTATATAATGAACACAGAGGACAAAAGGCAGTGAGCAAAAAACCAACTTCATCCAGTTATACATAAGTTCTCTCATGTCTGTTGGCAAGAGATAAATGATGGACATTTTCAACAGGCATCATGCTGCCCACTTTATTGAGCTTACAATAAATTGCTGCACATCTCCCATAGGGTGTTTTGTAGCAGAACTACAGCTTGAAGATGTCTGGGAATGCAAAAGTTCATCTTAGGTTGGGGTTTGTCAGTGTTCTGTAGACTTCAGAGAAAGTGACATCTCTGTTTTCCTTTCTGAGGACAAGTTGAAACATGCCTAAGGTAGCTGGCACTGCTGCACAGTTTGGGGTTTTTTTTAAGATTTCTAACTAAAATCTTCCTAAAATCTTATCTCCTGGTTAAACAAATGTCTTGTGTACTTAAAAATTTTTGAATGAATGTGATGTGAGTGTGTGCAGAAAAAAGGACTGTGGTTGTGTATGGAGGAATGGTTTGGCTTCTCTTGTAGCTAATTTATAGGGTAATAATTAGGCCATGTGCTAAAGTACCAGTTGTTAACACCTCCAAACTCAAATATTAAAGAAGGGGAAAAATTGGTGAGCTCTCCATTAGGTGGTGCTGCTGGGATTGAAATATTTATATACCTAATGGAAGCAGGCTTCTGCCTAGAACTATTTCCATGTCTGTATTTTTCTTTTTAAGGTCTTCTCTTTATTAAAAAAACTTTTCAAAGGCAGGAATACTTCCTAAGGTATGGAGTTTTTTCAGTTTGAAGTGATTAGATAAGATACTAAAAAGACAGGCTGTCATCATGGGAAGGAGGTATGGAAGGAATCAATCATATGCTTTTTGTGTGGATGATTTAGATTTTAGCAGCTGCCTCTGTTGTAGCTCTCATCTGTTCAAGTGTTGGTTGACTCTGTTATGTTCATACCCTGCTGCCATGTAGATGGGATGCTGTAGCGTGAAAGAGCTGCAGTCTCAAGAAATATATGATTTAAAAGTCCCAAAATTAATTTGACTGACTATTACAGCAGAAACGCTTTTGTGAATCTTTTGAGTTCCTATGATCTCTTTTACTGTCTACTAGCATTTCGTTTTAAAGAGCTGTGTTTTAACTTAAACACATCATGATGGTATTTCTTTGCTTAAGCCCTGACTGACTACTGACTTTAGAAAAATCTAAGAGAACAAAGATGGTGCCTACACACAGAGGCACTGAGTCACATCTTAAATGCTTAAATGTTGTCTGTCCCCTGTGGTGTGAAGTTGATGCTCAAAAAGTATGAGATTTTCCATATGGCTGAACTTTTTATCTGCCAGTTGTGCACAGGACTTGGCATCTGGAATTGTACTAAACACCTGTGATTAGACCCTTGACTCTCTCTGCAGTAGTTAGAGCTGAGATATGAGCTAAATTAAAAGTGAATTTGTTAAGTACTTCTTGCTAGTAGGATTGCTTCAAAGGTAGCAGAACGAGGTTTCTGAGATCTTTGAATTCTCCCACACCACAGGGCTGTAAGTAGAAAAAGAACACCAAAGTTCATTTTTAGAAATGGTGTTGGCCAAGAGCAATCAAGTTAGTCAGATTGGGTTCTCTTTTCATTACAGGTAGAAGTATTTTTAATGTGATTTACAGAATCAAGGTAACTATAACCAGATAGCAGAAAAAGCTCAGTAGCATTAAAAAGCACTGAGCAGGAAATGCAAGGGATGCATTTTTTCATAAGAGACTGAGACTAATCTTTTTTTCATTCTTTTGAAGAAGAGGTAGCATAGCAAAAATCCACTTCCTAGAGTTAGAAAGTTTAAATAATTTCAGATATAGCAGCTGGAAGCCTAGCTTAACAGACTTGATCTAAGTTTAACAGCTGTTGAAGTGGTGTGAGAGACAGTGAATGTCACATGCATTTTCTGTTTTCATAAAGGGGAATAGAGAAGTTTGCAAAAATCTTTGTTGGCTTTCTAACCTTGGCCAGGATTAGAATGTGTGATTGTCAGATGCTGTTAGTTGTTCAAAATATAACAGGTTCAAGTAATAGGCAGGGGTATGGTTCTTCTTGGTCTTAATCATTTATTTTGGAATAACTCAGTGTGGTAACTGGAAGAATGGGCAAGTTGTTGTATGAGAGAATTTGGCCATTAGTGTTTTATTAGTTTGCTAATAATAACCCTTAAAGGGGCAATTAAAAGATAGTAGCTATGATGTTGTCCAGTGATATGATCTGTATCAAATGTGAACTTGCCATTCCTTAGTTACATCACCGACTTGGTGAGTGAGGCCAAAGCTGAAGGTGGAAACGAATGAGGAAGGGAGAAAGTTGTGCTTGGTTCACCTTGAATAGAAAGTGTTGTCCAGGATAGTGTATAGAGAGAAGGCTCATAGTATCCCACACTGTCTTAGTAGATACATAAAAATGCCAAAACCTAGTCTTTCATCTTCCCTCCTACCCTGACTTTCAAATAGTTAGGAGACTAGCTCTGTTTACAGGCTAATATTTGGCAATTAACAGGATTTGTCACAGCATTTTGCTGTGCTTAGACTCCAGATTGAAGAATAACTTGCTCCTACAGCCAAAATGGCATCCAGCAGCATATCCCACTGGCATGTTGATCAGAGAGGATGTTGTCAGGACAGGGAAGAAGTGACAACATATCGTAGTGTATTGAGGTTGTATCTTGTTTGTTTTTAGGTGAAGAAGGTAGTGAGGAGAGGCCTGGGGAGTGATAAGAGCAGGGTTGTTATACACCCACCAAAAATGAATGGGGTGGTATATTTCTACTTTAAAAAAAAATAAAAGTAGTAAATAAATGATGAAACATAAGATTTTTGCATAAATGAAGGATTTTATTTGCACAGGTATCTTTTGAGAAAGGAGTGCGTGTCCCATGCACCTGTGCAAGAATTTATTGATGTACAGGAAAGCTGTTGATAATAAATACAGATGGCTGTCCTGAGTTATTAAATGAAATGCTAGAGCCTGGTGTTAAGACTAGATGCCATGTGTCAGGCTTGATGCTGTTACTGACACCAAAATGAAATCGTGTATCTCTATCACTCAAGAGTAGGCCCAGACTGCGGAGTACTGGAACTCACTTTTTGCCTTTAAACCTAGTGTTTAAATCACTGCTGAATCTGAGTTTTATGTTATATGATGTTGTGAAGTAAACTGTAAAAAACAAGTCATGATTTTGTCATGATTTTAGGTGGTGGGTTGGTTTGTTTGGTTTTTTTTTTCCCCCCACTACTGCAAATAGTAAATTCTAAGGAAGAGGTGGGAAGGCCAAATAAAGATGTGCCAATATTTTAATGTTGTAGTCAGTTACCAGGGCTCAAACATCAGAGCCTATTGCCAAGTATCACATACATTAAGTATGTGTATCATATACATTAAGCAAAATAGAAACAAGAACATTTAATGAGTGTTTTAATAACATTTCTGTATGGCCTTATTCCCTGTTAGAGCTCCCTGATAGAGCATCCCATATGATGCATGCCTTAAACTGATTCCTTAAAGTGTATCTCTGTTCTTCTGGTCTCTACATATTTTCCTGTAAACAGAAATGTTTTTAAGAAAGCTTTAATGTTTGGTTGCAAGTGACTTTTGAGGTGGCGTTTCCCTACAGCTACCCTACTTATCCAGATGTTCCTGCAAGAGTAAAGAGGCTGGTGTATAAAGGCTGTAAATCAATACAGAAGGGTTCAGCTTCCATTGTTCTAATATGCTGTAGGGTATTAATCTGTTTTCACTAGCTAGGATAAGTGGTGACTTGGGGTCATTCTTTCTGCAGATACCCACTGTGGTCAGTCAGTCCTCTTTGAGAGTATCACAGCTTTGCTGTGACTGTGGCAGAACTAGTTAGACAATCCAACCTAACTTTGGAAAAGCAGACAGTATAAGAGTTGAAATCAGGCTGATGAATTTTCAGCATTATGTCAACTGGTAAAACTGATCCATTGCTGACAGCAAATGAGGGAGAAATGCATGAGGGAAGTAGATGTTGGAGTGTTACACACATTAAATCAGTAACCACTGCCTGCAGTTTGCCCAGATGTAATTGTTTCTGGTGGCTGTCTAAACACAGAAGGCTTCAGGGTTGTCTCAAGTGTGTACTCAGACTTGTGGATAGTTGGGCTGGAGGTGTGAAGTTTGGGAAGCCAATATGTCATATGGGGGAATTTGTCTGTGGGCAGAGCACTGTAGAAAGACACAAGTCTCCATTACAGAAATAGGAGTCTTTGAGGTGTGGAGTGGTGTTCTGCCTGCTTTCATCTTTTTCTCATTCACCAGGGCCCTAGATCAGGGCTGGACCATGGGCTGGAACACAACTGTTTGTTGCTGCTGGAAAGATTTCTTTTTCTAATTCATCCTTTATCTCTGGACTAGGTTTTTAAATAGTATTTTATTTCTTGTGTGGTTGTTTTGTTTTGTTTGGAATTTTTTCCTAATTTGCACTGTGAGTTTCGTGTTTGATTACTGTACTGAGATTCCTCCCTGTGCCATGTGGAGATACAGCATTAGAAAAGAATTACTGAAGCTTCTCTGCCATTATGTTCCTATCTCAATCGAGGCAATGGGCTTTATGGTGTTACCTTAGCTTATAAGAGTACCTCCAAGGGTTCTGAGCTCAGTAGGGCCATCTTGCAAAGTAGCAGATTAAACTTGGTCCAGCATGATTTCCAGATGTTTAACATTGTCGTAAGAGCTGTGCTTGCTCTTGAGATTTGAGTGGAAGACCTAAGGCAGACCAGAAAGCCAGTATTTTTCTGGCTGTAGATTTTCAGTAAGATAAATCAGGAATGCAGCCTGCCAGTTCATGGAGAGTGAGGACTTATATCTGTGTGTGGATAAAGATGGTGAACATCTAAGTACAGCACTGTCAAGACTGACCAGAAGAGTCTAGTTGCAGGTGAGGAGAAGTGTTCACTATCCCAGGAAACAGAGCTGTGCTGCTGTTTGCTTTCCATGTGAACTGATGGACGCCTTGGGAACTGTGCTGAGGACCCAAGAGAATGCTTTGGTAATTACGACATGGAGATGTTGCTTTCTACTTGAGCAGTGCAGCTGCATTGCTGGTCTTGGTCTCTATGTTCCAGGCATAGAATTTAGTCCTTCAGATGAATGAGTGCATCAGCAGATAACAGAAAGGAACATGCTTTTTCTTTCCTGTTCTGCATGTGCTTTTTTTGTCATACTCCATAAGTACAGGTTGGTTCTGTTGTGCAGTGGAGGCAGCCTCCATCACTAGGTTTCAATTTAAAGAGAAGCATGAAAGTACTTGAATCAGAAGACCTTTCTCATTCATTCTTCTGTTACCATCAGTGTGGCTTTTGCTGGCAAATACATAGGTAAATTGTCTATGAGAGGAAAGGTGAGATGGGATGTCTTGACATACTGTGGGGGGATGTGAATGTTTCAGTAGGACAGAATGCTTTAGAAAGGATTTGCATCACCAAAAGCAGATAAAAAGTAAGAACTCTAGAAACATTTGTTCATATATTGCATTAGGGAGTGCCAGCACTAAGGGTTGGCTGAATATGAACTTAACTCTCTGAATTTGAGCTTCTAATTGTGTGTCCCCCTGAATGCTGTGTGGCGTGCTGGGAAAGTTGTTTTGCACTGTCATGATAATAGAATTATACTACAGTACTAAAACAAATGTGATCTCTGTGCTTTTGAAATTTAACACATAGGTTTAGTTTATGAACAGCTTTGTAATTTAAAATCTCTTTTAGAACTCTGATCCTGGTACTTGTGCATGTATGATCCATGACATTAATTAGAAATATTTATTCAATTTCTAACTTTGAAAAAGTTGTATGGTGAAAAAGCTTACTCTTAAGTATCATTCCAAATATTTTAAAAGCAGCAACTAAAATATAGTTTGCATTTTTAAATTGGTAAGTTTTAGCAGATTAAGAGGAATAATATAACCAGTGCGATGATTTGAGTTTACACTTTGGTTTTTAAATATAATCCTTAAACTGTTATCAGCCCTCTAAAAATTGAGAAAGGATTCCTTCATTCAAGCTACTTTACTTGGAGTAAACTGGATTTTATACTGTAGTGGTGTTGCAGCATATTCTCCTTGTTAAAAGAAGGAAGGAGCTCCTTTCAGTTCATTACTGACTAATGACTCTTGGCTCTCTTATTAGCTTTTAAAAGTAAAGTGAAAATGGAAGAGCTAAGATGGTATCATGCTTTCTTGTAAATATGTTCTGACTAGGTCACTGATTTTCTGCAAGAATAAAACTGGTTCCTTAAGTTACTTCAGTTCTTAGTGTCACAACTCAGAAATGGCAACCATGTGCTAACCAAAATTTTATGCTGGCTAATATATTTAATACCATGTGGTGGTAATCTAAAAGCTACCTCTGTTTCCAGTGTTCACATTTCCTTCCTTTTACTATCAGAGTGTAAGTCTTTCCTTTGCTGAGAAGGTCGAAGAACAGTAGCCAGGAAAATTAGAGCTGTGTTGTGAAATGGAGCGTGCATCTCAGATAGTTTCTTTTCTTGGTTTTGGTTTAGGTTAACAGAAGTATCTTTACATCTGCAGTTTCTGGAAATTTAAGAACACTGTGAACCTCTGGCCAGTAAAAATTTTCCCATTATGTAAAACGTTCTTGTAGACATTGACTCAGTGATGGTAGTGGTGACTTCCTCCATGAAGTAAACAGACTTTTGCAATGAATTTTCTAGTGAACTAGTAAGTTTCAGTGCAGCTTTTTATTTGCTGTAGTTTGTTACGGTTTAGTGCAGCCTTTACCTACTATTTTTCTTTTTTTGCCTTCAGGCTTGTGAGAATTGTTTCTATATATTAATAGGAGATGCTTGAAACCGACTCGACTTGTTTGTTTCCCAGCAGGAAAGCCTAAGTGCTTAGGCTTTAACTGAATCAGGACCAGCTCTCAGCAGTGGGAAACAATATATTAATCTATCGGAAGCACAGACTGCAGTCTTGTGTGTCACTGGGGTTTGTGTTGTGAATTTTTTTCATGTAAACAGGTAGGTAGGAACAATTCTTCTGCTGTGTATGTTTTTAATATGTATGCTGAGAAACTTCATGACAGTTGTGTGAGTTGGGAGGTTTTTTTTGGTGTGATTTTTTGGTTGTTTTTGGGGGTTTTTTTTGTAGTATTAGTATCATTGCATGACACTGTAAAGTACCTTGTTCTCCTTTGCGTTTTCACATCTTTAAGTTGATGATATTAATTTAACAAATTGTCTTCAGTGCCTGGGCTTGGTTTAGTTATGAATGAAGGGTGATACCTCAAAAGTCAAAACAAGTTTCGTTCTCATTTCTATAAATAAACCCTTTGTAGCATTGTTCCATCTCGTTGTGTGTCTTGCACACAATCAGAATGGACTATTTGGCAAGTTCTGCATTCTGCCTGATGGGCTTAAGTTGCATGATAGTATATGGAGGCTTGGTTTTTTTGTTTCATCAGTTGTATTTGCAAGGAAGGTAAGCAAATTACTATCTCTATTTCACAAAAAAATCTTCCCCTCAGATGTTTGATTTCAAATAGATTAAAAATATGATTAGAACTCATAGGTGGTAACCAGCTTCCTCAGTCAGACGTAGCCTAATTGAATCCTTTAGAACAATACCTTAAATATGTTTGGGATTGTGCTTTCCTTCCTTGTTCCACTCTACTTTTTCTGGAGTTTAAAAAGAAATTATGCTTCTAAAAAAAAGTTAGTCCTGTTTGCCTTCAGTTTAAACTTTAAATTAGGAATGGATAAAAGAAGTGAAACGTGCTCCTTTCAACTTGACATGAACATAGGAAATTCATCAGTCCTTCAGGTGAGTGTGATGGGGGTTGTGTCTTTGGAGAGGAGCAGCAGGTTAGGCTCTGGGACCACTCTGTGGCTTTTTCCTCGGAACAGGTACGGCTTTATAAAGCTGGAAGGTAGAGATGCTCCTTCAAAATTCTCTGTGGCAAGGGATAAAAATTAAGCTTTTTGCTACATTATTACTAGACTATATGTTAAGCGCTGTGACTAAGAACTTCTTGCTGGTAATAAATGATGTGAATTAATGATGGTGTTTATATACAGAAGTTCATGTTCTTGTCACAATAAGTTCTTTTTGTAGGTTCAGTTAGCAGTATAACAAGTCCTTTTTAGGTTGTGATCTAGAAGTAGCATCTGACGGGTGCAGGAAAAGGAAGTAGTCTGCTGCAATACTTGGACATTCTTTTGGCCTTCTCTCTTTCTCTTCTACTCTCCCACACAGGACCATGAACAATTTATGAAGCAGACTTGTTATCTTTCTTTTTAAGATTTTTTTTTTCCCTTGGCCACATCTTCTAAGTTGGTGCTAGGTGTTTGGTGGTGTTTTCCTAAGAAATCTTGTGTGCCTCTGTGCTGGTATGTGAATGCCTGCCAAACAGTAACTAGGCTACACATGACTGTCTTGAAGTAATTTTCACTGTCCTGATGCAAAACAGGTTAAGAAGTGTTAAGGTGCTAGTCTTAGACTAACTGCAGAAACCAAAAAAAAAAAAAAATTAAACATATTACCATTTATGTTTGGTCTTTAAGGGAAAGGGTATTTTTGGTCCTTCTCGTTCCCAATTTACCAAGATATAATTGTTTTTGTGTTCCTTATTTCTAGTTATTTTTTTCACTTTTGACAGTTCCCAGCTTAAGATTGGAGTCCTATTATACAAGGTAATATATATGAAGAGATGGGAACTTGGTAGGTGCCCAGGTAAGATCAGAGAAAGGGGATCTGTTCCTCAACAAAGGAGAATAGAAACACACAGAAGTGCTTTAAGTCACACAGTCTCTGATAGCATTTCTGATTTCATTTTTCTGTTTCAAAGCCAACAGGCCTGTCTTCCCCCTTTTCAAGTCTGTGATCATGTTTTTAAAATGTTGTATGTCACGTGGTCTGCAAACAAGAAAGGGATTTGAAGCTGAAGATGAACTTTAGTGCTAAATTATTTTCAGTAGATAAAAATTTAAAATAAAACTTAACTAAAATTTTGTTTGGGAGCCTAAACTGGATATATATTTTCCACTACAGGAATGTCAATGTTAACTAAGCCATGTTAGAAGAAAAACTGTAAAATTGCTCTTTCAGTGCATGAAACTCAGGAGCCCCTGCAAAGAGTAAGCAAAGGACTTGTGCACAGCTTTGAGAAATTCTTCTTCCTCCCATCTGTTGGTGGGGGAGTGGGTTAGTAGTTGTGTTCATTGTATCTGAGTATGTACCTGTGTTGCCCATTATACTGGCCTCTTAAGGGAAAGGAGAACCTTGAAACATGCCCCTAAAACCAGCCAGCCTTTGCACTGCTTTGAGGCAAACCCCCGAAGGATGCATCTACCTCTAAACTGTCCCATTTCCTTTCTGCTCATCCCCATAGAACACGCTCTGATTGCTGGCTACTGCCCCTCTCCTGGGGGCTGCACAGAAGGTGGGGAGGTGCCAGAGGGCTCTGGAGCTTTCTGAGCTTTCCATGTCAGTGCCAGCATGTGCTCAGCCCTGCCTGATGTTCCCGGGAGGCTGAACCAGAGGAGATTGGGCAGGATGCTCCCCCAGGGAGGACCTCTCTCCAGGAATAATAGGTTGCTGATGGTAGGCAGCTGCGATGGGCTAAAAGATCTGGCCTGGAGCCTGGCTCTGCAGGATGCAGAAGGAAGGAGGGATGGAAAGCAGTGATGAGCCTATTGTTTCAAATGAGCCAACAACTGGCTGACTGACACTGAGGGCTCATTGCTGCTCCCTTTGCTCTTAAACGCAGCTGTGGGATTGGGATGGAGGTAACTCAAATTATAGATTAGACTTCTAGTGTCCAGAGAGGCAGTGGACATAAAATAAGAAAAAAAAGGATAAAATTCTGTTTGAATACAAGACAATCTTTTGACTGGGGGTGTGCTCAAACACTGCAACAGGCTGCCCAGTGTGGTGGTGAAGTCACTCTGCAGATCCTCAAAACCTGATGGGTGGCTGTGCTGGGCAGCTCTGCCTGACCTTGCCTGGGCTCAAGGGGCTGGCCTGGATGGTCTCCAGATGTCCCTTCCAACCCCACTGCTTCTCTGAAAGCTTCTTTAATTTTTGGATGTATTCTTTTGCCGCTGTTGTGGAACACTTGGGGAATAATTACAAATGCCCCTGCTGGGCACTTGTCTCACAAATACTGCTGTTGTGTAATCACGGCAGGTTTAATTGTATAGGGAAAGCATCCAAGTGCTAAGTAGTTAATTGACTAAACTCCCAATTTAAGCAACAAAAGCAAAAAAAATCCTTCAGTATCTCCCCCTTCCCTGAATAAACACCAAAACACCCTAAACCTTAAAAAACGTTTTGGTTTTAATCCCTTAAAATACTATTGTGATGAGAATAACAGGCAGCTTTTTTATAACAAAATTGCTTCTTATTTTCCCCTCATTCCCTCTAGTCTTGCCACAAAGTACCATCCTTAAATGATCCTGTGAAAAATGAAATAAAAAGTAGGCAGGAACATGAGAGGAGGAACAGCAGAGAAAATGCTAAGAGATCCCACCAAACTCTGCAGTTTATGCCATTCAGCCCACGACTAGGAAGTCATGAGATGATTTGAAAGAACTTTGCTGTAGCTGTGTTTCTTTGCCGGGCTATTTCAGCCCTCCCCCGATTGCATTTTGCACAGCCCTTGGAAAGACTGCACTGCAGTAGCTGGCAAGGAGGGAATTACTAGGAGGGAAAATCAAGCTGTGGTGGCTCATCTTGCAGTGTGGTGTTGCTGAGATCTGCATTTTGGAGGAGGTAATGGACGGCTGCCTTTGGGTTTCCGATTTGGAAGTCTGGAAGCTTGCAAAAAAAAAAAAAAAAAAAAAAGATGTGGATAAGTTTTCATTGAATGTCCCTAGAGTGTGCATGGCATGCTGGACAGCCCCTAAGCTTATTTATGCAGTGGTTTGGATTTTTTTTTCTTGATACAAAACACCTTCAGTTTCTTCCTAATACTTTGTTTTTAATCCTCTGTGCTCAGACAGTGGAGAATAAGGTAAGGTACTTTTTGTTGACTAACATATAAAGGATAATGGAAGTAATTTCTGTATGTTGTAGCATGCAGCAATAACTCTGCTTGTTGGAAAGTAAAAGTTTTGATTGCCTTTTTTATTGCTTGTAAGTCATTGAAATTCTTTGTAATAATTTCACTGAATTATCTAGTGTATTCAAATTGAGAAACAGTTGTGTACTTCATTAGTATTAAAATATTTTTTGTAGTCAGTTTTCGCTTTGGTTTTCCAATATAATACGAATTATTTTCAAGATCAATTATTTTCAGTTGTTCTGAGAATGTTCCTCTTTTTATGTTAATCTTAGGAGCTAAATCCCCAATCCTCTCTATGTCTTACCAGTATATTCGGAGTTTTTTTTCATGCCAGATTTTTAAGGGCATAGCACTGTCATAGTGCTGCTGTTCAGCTGTGTAGTGCACTTGTTTAGTAAGAGTGAAACTTTGGAGGCACCTTAGTTCTCTGTAGTTTGGAAGGGGTTGGTTGGTGTCCTGGGAGGGAAAGGGGAGGCTGAAAGTGCAAAACTCCCTCCACTAAATTTGGATTTATACCTAAGAATATGAAGGAGCAGTGGCCCAGGGTCATTTATGTAATTGGTGTCTGAAGTCAGTATGGGAGCTAAGAGTTTTAGAAATTCAGTTTTTTTGCTGAGTTAATATGTAAATGTTTAGTACAGAAATTTGTACTACTTTCATGACATGTGTAGGTATAATGGGCTGACTTGTACTTTCTATATTGTTTTGGTGGGGAAAGCGTAGAGTTGCAGATCTCCTTTTTGTTTGAGTAAGCATTTATTCCTGGAGTTTTCTATAAATCTCAGTGCTGGGCTATTTTTCCAGGTACTGTGTTTCTAGAATGAGCCAGATTGGGCTTTCATTGGCCTGGGTGTGTTTTGCCAGAATCTGTAACCACTCATTAGCATGTTACTTACTATGATTATGGTCTGAAGTAGCATTGTTGCTACTTTGTTAGCAGCAGTAGCCTTTCATTTCCACTTCCCGAGGACCAAAGGTGAATTGTAGCACATGACTAAGATTAAAAAAAAGAAAATCAGAAAGCCACAAACCCCCGTGTTTTATAGCTGTGGAAGTTTGTGGCATTCCTTCCTGACTGGCTTATCTTGGTCTCGTGTTACAAAGTCCCGCACTTCAGCTGTGGCGGCGGGAGCGAAGGCCCAGCGAGTGTAGGGTCAGGTAAGCATTTCTGTGACTGTGTGCCCTTCCGTAGCCAGCCGTGTGTGCCTGCCGGGGCTGATGCCTGTCTGCAGCACTGTGTGCAGGATGACAGCGGGGAGCGCACTGCCGAGCCGGGCCCTCGGTGCCGCCCGGGAACGTCGCTGCCCTGGCACCACGGAATAGCCGCCAGGCTGGGCCGCTCCTGGACTCTGGGCTAGGTGGGTGCACAGGTCACTGGAAAGGGTTGAGAGGCTGAAATTCCTGTAAAATGTTGGTTTGGGTGTCTCTTGTACGTGGCCAGGTGAGGTTGCTGCTGTGGCTCACAACAAGTTGGCATTGACGTGTGCTCACAAGTTGGCCTTGATGAGAGAGGCTGTGGGGACTTCAGAGTTTGTGTAGGGGTGACCTGGGCGTTGTGGTAGCATTTGTTGAGCTTCACTGTCATGTTTAAGAATGCACATAGATACAAACCTTCGTCGATCTCTATTAATTATGCTTTTGGACCATTTTCTTCTTTTTCTCTGTGCTTGTAAAAATTCCAGGATCAAACAAGCTTCCCCAAACTAAGTTGCTTACTTCTAGTGACCTCTTGGAATATTGTCGTGGGATTTTTTTTTTAAGAAACACTCTACAGAGCACTTAATTACTTTCCCAGAATTGAGCTGGTATTTTTCAAATGGAATTTATCAGACTTTCCAAGAAAATGGCATTGCTTTGAAGATTTTGTACAGTCTGTAATGACCCTCAGTGTATCTGGGTGGAGAAGTTTTTGTGTGTGTGTGAAAACAGGAAGTAATAGCTGTGATTTTAACTGCATGTCCTCCTTTAATGCTATTCTGTCAAGAGTCTTTTCTGAGCAATAGTGGAGGAGAAGAAAACAATAGTTTAAAAATCAAGTTGGTATGTTTTGTGTAGTGTTCTTTGTTATTTATCTTACATTTAGATTACTTTTAAAATTCATCATTAAGAATTAGTTTGGTCTAATGAAACTAACGAAGTAACTTGATAGATTTTGGGAAGCCTGTTACAGGGTTTTTGAATGAAGGTAATGTAACTCAAACTTTTTCTTTCTTCAGGGCAAAGAAAGAAACCAGGCAGACTGTAGCAAAGCTCCCTTTCTTGGCAAGAGTAAAGAGAACCCTATCAGAGTATTGAGAAAGCCTGTTCTTCTTTCTTCTCAAGCTGCGTATCAAATGAGATTCAAATAAAACGAAGGAAATGTAAGCAGAGAGTCTTCCAAATTTGGGGGGGGTGTGGGAAGAAGAAAAGTATACAGATTTGATCAAGAAAGCTGATACATGGACTTTGGAGCTTTTATCAAGAGCTTTTATTTAAGCTAACAACTCAGTTTTTAATATTATACTCTCTTCAGTTGTCCGTGAAGGAGAATTGTAATTGTGAGAAGGAACATGTAATTTCCAGACTGATACAGAGTTCCTGTTAGCAGGTAATTAGTGAAGAGGTTAGAACAAGCAGTAAGAATAAAGGCTGGGCAAGAGCTGTAAAGGATTTCAACCTTTATGCCATTCTGGCAGCATCTGTGATACCAAAGAGGTATTTAAATGGGAAAGGGTCCTGTAATCTGTTCTTAAGGTGAACCTTTTCTAAAGGTTAGATCCTAAGGAAGTACATATATTTCATGGAATTGTGTTACTGCGAGTTTGAACACTCACCTTTAAACTTCTAGTGCTTGTAACGTGACTTGTGTGTTTCCTGGAACTGTATTCACATGCATGGCATGTTCTTTGGTGGCACTGCTACTGCTTCTGTGGCTCTGATATGGTAAAATCCTTCCTTTTCTTTTTAATGTAAGGTTTTTTTGGCTGCTGGGAAAATTCTCACATTTGTCAAACATGAAAATTGACAGGATTGGATGAATTCTGAAGGAGATTTATTTGGAATTACTATTTGATACCCTTTCTCCCAAAGGTTTCTTTTGCCTTGTGTTCTAGTGCATTGCTGAACTGGGCTGTACTCAATCCAAACTTCATAAGCTTGCTAGGTACTGGTTAGGAGACAAATTGCTGCTACATTTATTAAGGATATTGTGGGGGTTTTTTTATTATTTTTTTTTCTACTCATTTCTCCTAAAGCATGACTATTTGGATAGAAGAGAGCATTTTACCTAAGCAGTCTTACTACTGTCGTGAAGTACGTGCTTGGAAATCTATTTTCCTTTAGTTTTAATTCTAGTCACGCACATAGTATTTCCTCCTCTACATCAAAAATGTAATACAATCTTTTGTGAGAATGAGCATTTGTTTTGGTGACCTTGGTCTGCATTTTCATGTGCAATCCTTTCAGCAATTCAGCATTGCACCTGCTGGTATGATGAAAAGTAGATTTTTACAATATATTCTCCTGGCATCTGTGTTGTTGATTTTTGTGTTGTGCATTGAAATAAAACTTGAATCTGGTTGTGGAGGGCTTGATTGAAATTACTGGTCAAAACTGAGCAGATGAGACAAAAAAAGGGGCTATATAAAGGAAAGTATACGAGTACAAAAAGTTTGTACTAAGAGAGATGATCTCTTACGTGTCTATTACATTCAGCTTAGGCCACTTTAAAAAAAAATATATGAAGATGGTTTTAAAAAACTGGGTGATGACATATCATTAAAGATGTAAAATTTTCTTGTAGGAAGTGATAGAAACTTAGGGTTTGCCTTAATTACAGCTGTTGCCAGCCCTCTGTCTTGTGTTAGTGCACTGATGAACTCCCTTATTTCATTGAGACACAGAGACTGTTTGGATTGATCACAAAACCCATCCTTGCTCCAAAATGGAATAGCCTTCACTGTAACTAATCAAAGCTATCACCAGCACAGCTGTCAGTGAATAAGTATAACTCTGGTCCAGTCAATTCCCTGGAGAATAAATTAGCAAAGTAGTAAGACCATATAAAGATAAAAATGCAGTATGAGTTTACATATACTTAGTTTAGTGATTTTTTTTCTCCCTGAATAACTGTCTTGAAAAAAGGAAAATTGTTTTTAAAACCCCCAAGACAAAACCCACTTTTTGACATTATGACACTTGCCTAACCTATAAAACTCACTGTTGTGTGATAAAGCTAGGAAATTTCTGCTCTTGGCATCAAAATAATTGCTTGTAAATTTAGCAGATGTATAGAAGAAATAGGAATCATGCTTGAGAGAATCTTTGGAGCTACCTTTCCCCACCTCTTTTTTTTTTCCTCTTACCTATCCACTAGTGTATTGTAGATGCTATATGTATAATGTAGATGCTAGATGTATAATGATGGAAAACAGTTCCAGGAACTGGTTTGAACCTGGCTTGATGGATCAACATTACAACATATTCAATGTATTTTGTGACTTTAAGCTATATTGCAGGAAGTGCATTGATATATATATTCTGGATTGGATTAAATCTGACACTCCTTTGGGATCTTCTAAAGGCAGTCATAAAACTTCCAAAACAGTGTGAAGCAGGTTGAGGAAAGGATTTTTCTCAGAAGCATTCGTAATGTTAAGGTTCTCCTTTATATAGAGAGGTGTAGGTTTGTCTTTAATATTATACCTAGTGTTTTCAGGTCCTGAAATTGCTTCCTAAGATAATAAAGCATTGGTGTACAGTTTAGTTGGAAAGTATCATGTAAAAAAAGAATCTCTTATGACACTTCAGAAGTGTGGGCAAGTTATTTCTTTTTATCCAGACTTTTAGGAGGGTTTAGAGTGGTGACTAATTTCTCTAGAAGAGAAATATATCCAAAAATAATACTTCCTACTGATGTAAAACACTTCAGGTCAGGGATGCTATAAAAGGTAGGAAATGTTTTGCTTATTATACAGTTTAGAAAGAAACAAAGTGATGAAGTCTTAAAATCATGTAGCAATTCTGTAGAATTGGTGGGGAAAAAAATCCAAACTACTGCTGTAATATTGGATGCTTCCTATTGGATGCTTCCTATCTATTGCCTAGATACAAGTTATTTGCAAAAAGTGGGAATCAGCACTCTTGCCTCTGAAGTGTCATTAGCAGTGCAAGATCCTGTAAGCTCTAATCTTAGGACTTAAGCCCCTTCCTCTATCAGTGAGTGTCCTCTGCATACTTTTAAATCTGGCATTTGCTCCAGTTGTAAATTATTCTTTTCATTCTGCATATCTAGGCTGTGTCTATGTGAATCTTTATCACAAGCAGATAATTCTTTATGAGCATCAAATTTCCAAGGAATCTGAGTGTTCTCATTCAGTTTCTAGTGTAACACCTGGAGGCCTTCAGGTTTGAATTTTCCAAAATAAAAATGCATGTTTAAAGGTTAGATTGCCATGAATACATTGAGCAGAATTGCTTTATTAAGTATTTATTTGGTAGAAGTGAACATGATTTCATTAATATTAACTAAAGAAGCCCTCAGGCGATAAGCACGCAAAAAGAATTTTCAACTAAAACTGTCAACTTCCTATTCCAAATCTTAAGATGTCTCTTTAAGGTCTTGTGGATGGTGTGGAGTGCACCAGTTTTAATGTTTCTGAAGCAGCAGCAGTACTGTACAGTTTTATCTGAAGTTTCTTTGAAAGGTGGCTATCGCTTTTGGCTGTGTAACAGTGATAAACACTTGGTTCTGGGTAGTGATGTGAAATTCAGGCAGAAAAATTTATAAATTACTTTTACAAGCTCTACATTAGGTATGTTGTAGAAGGATAACATTCTCATCGATTTTTGTTAATTCTCTTAATCCGGTGCAAGAGAAACCTTCAAAGGGACCTGGGGTTTTTTGGTCCTTAGTAGTATCCTGTCTGACCCAGGGCTGTAGAGATGGCTTGTTCTCGAGATGTCAGTGATACCTATTGATCTGAAACCTCCAGAACTGCAGTTGCTGTAAACCTGCAGGCAGCAAATAAAACATTTGAGGTTGGCAGGACAAAATAACAATGTAGTTTGTTACCTGGCAAAGGAATCACCAAGAAGATAAAGACTGTGAGAGAAACGAGGAAATTGCATGCAGGTTCCAGGTAAAAGAGTCTTTTAATGACACTTTACAGTTGGAATAATGAATACTGTCCTGCACCAACAGGCATTTGTGTCTTATGTGGACTTGGCTTCCTGGAGCAGATTCCTAAAGTTTGTGTTTAGTACAAGAGGAAGCAACATGCTCCTTCCTTTCTTACAGTGCTGGGAAACATGTTTTGTGAATCTAAATTTTCAGTTAGGGAAAACACAGCTTCCTCCATAAACACCCTAATAAAGGTAAGAAATGCTTTAGATAGTAGTGAGTGTGAAGTTGTGATTATGAATGCTATGACAAGTCTGGGTAAAGGGTCTGTGACTTTCTCCTGAAAATTCAACTTCAGTAATACTTTTTTACTAGAGCTGTAGAAACTGGAATGTACTTTAGTATAACTAGAAATTCTAGCACAAGTGGTTTAGAGGGTTTTTAATTTTTCTTATTTTTTTCTTTCTTCCAGATTCTATTTACAAATGTGGTTTGTTTTTTGGGGTTTTTTTTCATCTAATAGAAAAATCTTAACTAAACTCCCACATTTTTCCCAAACTCCAAGATGTTGGTCATAGATAATACAGTCTAAACAGTCAAGTGTACGGTGTAGACATTGAAATCACTTTAGTTAAACCTGCTATTGCTTCATTAAATAAGTGGACAACGTTTTTCTTTCCCTCACATTGTGATAAATAATAAAATATAGGTAATTGAAAATAGAGTTACTGTTACTCTCTTTTTTCCTTTTCCTTCCTGAATAAGAAACAATGGATTCAGACAAAGCTGAAGAAATCATCTACAATGGTGGGAAACTTCATTCTGGATTAGTGAGAGGTTGAATTCTGTGCATGAATAAATGTCTTCCATGCAGTTGAGTGTTCAATAAAATATTCTGATGATGTCACATGCTATGTTAATTTCTGGAGTTTGATTAGTATTTAGGGCAGTGTAAAAAAAGTCTTTCTTGTCTGTGTTCACTGGGATAAAATGGAAGAGCAGGAAATGTTTTATGAGAATGAGTTAATTTCCATAAAAGACAAGTTAGTTAAATTTTTTGAGTTTTGGATGTAGGCGTAGAAAACTTAGTTTAGAGTGGAAAGAACTTCATGTGGAAGTGAGATACTGTGTTTTCAGTTTTCTGGTACGATCATTTCTAGTTGGACAGCACTTCATTTCAGTGTTGAGTTCAAAAAGTGCTGAGCTATACTTGAAGTTGCATTCTGTTTCATTTACCAGATTCCTCTAAACTCTGCTGTGTTCAGAATTTCCTGGGAGGACTATTTTTGTTAAAGATGAGCTGCATTTAAAAATTAATTAAGTAGTATTTTGTAGGTATTCTTGAGAAGGCAGTTTTGCAGTAATTATTCATAATAAGCTTCTTGAAGTGCTTTGGGTTTTTTTTCTTTTTATTTGCTGGTCTCTGACACCTTTGCCTTCACATACTTTCTACTAATTGTAGAAGATGAGGTACTACCTGTTTTATTTTTTTTTACCTCTGCTGAGATTTCAAGGCTGGATTCATTAAGAGACAGCACAGATGCACTCTGTCAGGAATTGGCAATGCAGAAATGTTCTTCATGCACTTGGCAGGCAGCAGTGTAGATAGGTAGACTCTCATTTGAGGAATATCTTCTGCTTTTCTGATAGACATGAAATTTTGTTGGATTTGAAGCTGAGGATCTCTTTGACTAACAGAAAGGAAAAGAATAGCACTGATTGATCTTGGTTTAAGAACAAAGAAAAGGCTGACAAAAATACTGCAATAATTTTTTGATTCTTACTTGGTGATTTCAGAGATGAAGAGACTTTGTTGTCTTAAATTGCTATAATTTATAAGCAAGTTGTTCCTGATTACTCACGTAGATTTTTCTTGAAGGCACATCTTGGGAGGAAAAGGGGATGGGACTAGGTCACTAGAGGATGAGACATCATTTTCTAGGACTGTGCCAGGGTCAGGATGATTGGAACATGCCCTCTGCCTTAACCCTTCCTGATCCTTGCTAGGGTTTGTTGTGGCTGCTTCAAATGCCCTGTTGCCCAGTCACAGCAGGCAGAAGTGGGAATTGCAGTGAGCAGTTGGGCTTTTGGGTGTGTGTGATTTGACACTACCACTTGGATCATGTGAGCCACAGACGTGTGTGCTGTGCAGCAAAAGTAAGGGAAGCATTAGGCTTGCTGTAAAACAGGAATTGGATGAAATCTGGATTGATGGAAATAGCTTTCCATAAAAACAGACTATTCCAAATGCAAATATAAACTGGTTTTTCCTAGTTCTCTCTTCAAAGCACATATAAAACCATTTTGAAAGAGGAAACTACCTTTGATTTCAAATATGATGATTTTTGTGGTGTTTCTGGTAATATTTTATCTGAGTATATTTCTTCTGTGGAAGATAGTACTTTTCCTTTGTAAACAGAGCCAGAAGTTAAAAAAATCAAAAATTCATAGTGTTCATCCACTTCCCCCACACAGGACTGTCATATGTATCTCAATTGTGGACTTCCCCTAAACAGCAGAGAAAGAGATTAAAGTATACTTTATTCTGTGATCATCTGATCATCTTTTGATCTTTCCTGTTCTTTATCTGTTTCTACTAAAAGCCTGGTATAGAAATACAGATCACAGCTGGGGGTTAACTTCATAGGTGAAATGCAATAGCTTTGTCTAGGGGTGCATGAGAGAAAAGAGGAAATGTACAGGAACCTGAATTGGAATTGGAAATGCAGAAGAATACTCATAGTGAGCTTGGACAGCATTTCTCTCATCTGTTGTCTTGTGACCCAGGCTTTCAAAGCTTAAGAGGTCTTTTGATTTCTAAAAGATGCTTTTGATTTCCTGCACTTCAGATGACTTTACACTGTATTTTGGTAGCCCAGTGAGATTAGGAAGTAATTACTGAGAGCTGTAGATAGCAAGTGTAAGTCAAAATACAAACATTTTATTTTTACTGCTGCCTCAGGCTGAATCTTAAAGCTGTTTTGCCAACCCATGTGCCATGATTCAAAGGAATGCTGTAAACTTTCAAAAAGTAAGAGTTGAACATAGTGTCACATAAAAAACAGCTTTCCTTAATTGCACTGACTTACTTTTTCTGCTGTCTTTTTTTTAATAGATAAAATTTAAGCCCTTTAAAAGTTGTGGTTTTTTTTTTTTTCTCTCATCTGGTGAAATATGTGTTAGTGCAGCAGACTTGCTAAACTGAGATCCCTTGTATGGGGATGCTGTTTTGTGTAATCCTCTAAGACACTTCACATGGGTGTATAGACTTGTTTTTGAAAGAAGTGCAGCCAAGGAAATTGATAAAAGGATAAAACAGTGTAAAACATAACTTACCTTTCATTTTCAGCTCTTCAGTCACCTTGCAAACTAGAACATGGGAAATACACAATGTTTGTGATTCAAGTGGCATGCATGGTTGTTCTTTTTGCAAGAATATCATGATAGTATCTCTCGATTATACTTCTGATTTTCTAGGTCAGAGAGGAAAAGAAGGAATAGCCTGTACCTTCCAAACCAAAAATAGTTTTCCTATTTGTTCAATAATTCCTACAGGCTAGAGCCTGTGGAGACGGTGGTGAAATATGGTTTAATTGCTTGAGATCATAGAAGCTCAAGTATCAGAACAGGCCTTTTTGCTACCTGAGAATATCTCATCATAATTGCTATAATAAAAACTCCTCACGGGGGGGTGTTAAGTGCTGGGAGAGGTTGCTTGGAGAGGTTGCAGTTTCTTCACCCAGGGAGTTTTGAAAACTCAGCAGTGGGCAAGGTGACCTGACTTTGAAGACGGTCTCCTCTGAAGGGGAGGTTGGGCTGGATGACCTCTAGAGGTGCCTTCCAGGCTCAGCAGCTGGGATCCTGCCCTGATGAGTGGCTGTGGAGAGCTTGCAAGTGGCAGAAGCTTCCTGGGTGGAGAATGCTCAGTGAGCCTCTTCTGTGTATTTTCAAATGTTTGGCCTACTTGCTTATACCCAAGAACTGATTTTTTCCTGTTGGTCTTCATCTGTTCTATAATATGTATGATCTCCAGGTCTTCCTCACAGCAAGGAAGGTGCATGCTTATGAAATCGTAGGGCAAAGTTTAAAGTAGTTAAAATAACCTATTTATTTTAGCACAGAGAAAAAGAAGTTTTAAATATCAATGCTGCTTTCATTTCTGTACAGGAATTAGACTTAGTATTTGAGTGTAAATATAAAAGAAGGTGAGGAGTGGTCTCATTTCTCACTGTGTAAAGTTGTGTCAGTAATCCTTCCTTACTCTCCTCAGAATATTCTCTCAGAGCATGTCCTGGAAATACCTGGAAATACCTAAACCTCTGGTTAGTCAATCCTATGTATATATAGAGAAGAGAAATTTCTGGAGAAATAGTAAATAGCACTTCAAGCATGAAAAATGCATGGAGGTAAAAATAAATAAATCAGTAGTTCCTCTGTGCAAACAAAGAGGAGTGGATGCACCAAGACCTGTGACCTCAGAAAAAAACAAATTTGATGGATGGTTGTCTGCTTTCAAACCTGCCACTCCAGTGCTGCCTCAGTCATGGACTGAGTCTTTTTTTTGGAGCAATTCAAGCCATTTGCATTTTATTTGCCTGTTGTTCAGTGCCCCTGCCCAGACTGGGCAGTGGGGTTTTGCCAGAAGGCCAGGCTGAGGTGTGCTGGATGTTGTGCAAATCATACTCTGCAGTAGGACCCCTTCACGCTTGAGAGCTCCAGAGTCAAAATTCCCACAGCAGCCTCCCTGTTCAGCCTTATTTCAGTATTTTTTGACATGTGTGTCCTGAGTAGACTGATAATGTGTTGTCACCAATATACTGCTTTCAGCTTGCATTACTGTTTTAACAAGACATCACAGTATGCCAATATATGTTGCACATTATAGTAGCACTCAGAAGCAGAACCAACTCAGAAGACTTGTCTAAAAATGGTGAAAGAAAGATGGACATTCTTTTCAGTATGTGCTGGGAATTTATTAGAGGCTATAAAATGCTGAAATATAAGATAGAGGAGAAGTTCAGATTGTTTTAATAATTTAATTTTAAGATAAAGGTTTCTGTGTGCTAACTTGAAGCAATAATTCTTGATGATAGAAAGCAAGTAAGCTGGAAATACCTCTCCTGGTACCTGTTTATCTGGCTGGCTGAGGATATCCTGTGGAATATGGAAGAAAATTCTGTGAAGAGCAGTGAAACTGATGAAGTCTGTTTTTCTGCTAATCTGTATTCTACATCCCTTTTTTTACATCTACTCCTCTCTCCTCCAAAAAATAAAACAACTGCAAAAAAAAGAAAGGCAGCTAAACAACAAAAACCCCTAAATCTCCAGCCCACCCCTGTTTTTATGGTATAGGAGGAGACTAAGGCCATGAAGCTTGGTGGGACAAGAGGGAGCAGGTGTTCTTGGCTGGTTTGTATCTGTGCACTGACTGCCTGATGGACCTTGGTGGTGCACTTTTATGGCCTCTTGCTCACTGGGACACTGCGTTAAGTTTCTTTTCTGTTCTCCTCATAGCTGTTCATTTTCTTGAACACTCTGTCCAGTTGGTTCCAATGTGGTTTTGGGAGGCTGAGAGGAGAGACAGCACAATCACAAGCCCTTACCTCATTAAAAGCCAGACTGAAAAATTGTACCCCAGGCTATCCAAAAAAACGACCTAGTTAGGATGAGATGCTGAAGTTTGTGTGCTTTTACACGTTTTAGATGCCAACTTTTTTTGAAGAGGAAAGGTTACTTTGCTGCTCTGATCTTAAGCTCCCTGTCCCACTTTAGGTTTCTCTTTCAGAGCTTAATTTAGATATTGTGCATGCAGTGCTGTTCTGTTTGAGGAACTCCTGTTCTCAGTGCAAATTGTAATTTGATCAAAAAGCTTTGCTGTCCTGTAGTAATCACCAAATTAAACCGTGTCATGCATTATTCTCTTCTAAGGTACTGTAATGAAAACATTTATTTCTAATAGCTCTTTGCTCTTTTTGAATTTTAAAACTGTGGCAAAAGCATATTTGCTTCATATTGTCAATTTACTGAAACTGTCTTCATGCAGAGCTTTCTAGCTTCCAAATCCTGTGGTACCTAGTACAATCAAATTTTTAGGAGTGCTTTAGATTTATATAGAGTTAACTGTTTTTCTGGGTTTTTTTAGGATGCAAATTTATTTTGAATCTTTATAGAAGCTTTATTGTATATCTATGTCACAAACCGGCTTTATTCCCAAAGAACAAATCATAAAGATATGTGGTAATACAGAGCACAAGTGCAGATTTTTAGACTGTTTGCTCTTTCTGCAGTGAGAACAACATCCTTGTGTAAATAAAGAAGGAGCAAAATGCCTTTTGTTTGGGAATTACCGTGCTTCCTAATTCTCGGAACAACTTTGTGGGTAAATTCACTTTTGCTTCCAGTTTCTAGGCCTCTGTGCTAATATTAGTATTAGTTAAGCACCAACAAATTGTCCTGACCTTCACTGCAGTATATGCAGCTTGCAGTATCAACTGAGGTTCAGCCTCAGTTGAATACCATTTGTATTGAAGAAGAGTAGTGACCAGACTGGAGCAAGCAGTGTCACAGTGTCACTCGTATGGTGTCCTGTGGCCACATATATGATGGCCACAACAATGTCCACTCAGGTGTGAATATTAGCATATGGTGGCTGAAAGACAAGCAACAGTGGACAGAACCAACCTTGGTGACTGTGCTTCTCTTTTTATGTGCTCATCTGTCCTGAGAAGTGGTTGTCCAAGGTTTAACAGTTTTAAAAGACATCTAAAAGTCTCCTACTTTTGTTGTGGTGACCTTTTCCCACAGATAAGGAACTGGAGTGTAAGAACTAGCTGGTGATTAATTAGGCATTAAGATTTAGCTTGCTGAACAAGAACCAGAGTCTTTGGCTGGGTGGCAGCTTGCCATGCCTTTAGGAATCAGAGGCTCCCACCAGAACTAGCCCATCTTGCATGCCCTAGCTAGGCTCCTCTCCCTGCTCTCTGGAAGTATGTTAACTTCATTGCCAGAAGGGCAGAGTATCTTACTGAGGTGTGACTTCAAAATTGCTTCTTGTTGGCAGTTTGAAACATGGTTATGGGGGAATAACATGAGTCCTGCTGTTAAAGGTTCCTGAAAAGGAAGAGAAGCCATTGCAGTTGACACCCTGTAGTGGCATGGGAACTGTAACAGAATGCTGTTTGCAAAAGGGTGGCAGCTGAAATGTCTGTTATTTGTGCTTGTTTTCACCACTGATCCCACATGGAGGTGTAGGAGCATGTAACTAATATGCATGAGGGCAAAGCACTGTGCATACAGATGGACATCACTTCTCCCCATCTCCTTGTTAAATAAAGCTTGTTCATTGTAATAAGGTTGTGGTGGTCTTGTAAGCTCAATACTCTTGTATTTCATGACAGTACTTCATGAATGGCTTCCTAGTTTTGCTGCACAAGAAAATGCTGGCATTCAGAGTATTGTGGAAGAGAATTCCTCACCAGTCTGGCTGCTCTGTTGCTGAGCTTGTTTTGCTTTTCTGGTCTGACATACTTCTTCACAAAATAAATACAAAACCCAAGGCAGACAAATCTGTTAGGTTTATCGCATAGTATGTTTTATTTGTCAGTGTGCTTTCTGCTTGTTTTCTGTGACAAGGTATCTAGGCTGTCAGTTCCAAAAGTGGAGTCCTGTGGCACCTTGTGCAGTTTATTCTGGTGTGAAATCTCTCTTGACAGCTGACAGTCCAGCCCGGAGCAGTTTCGTATCTCCATGAAACTCTCACCTGCTGCTTGTTTGGCGTTCAGTGCTGTCTGTGTTAAGTCTTGAATATTCTCCTGCCACCCCTGCCTGCCTCCTTGTGACTAATTATTCAGTTTTATTTTGAAGAAATAATGCTTTTTGAAGACTTCACATCTCCATCTTCAGCTTGTTTTTGTTCAGAAGAAACTTAATGGGGAAGCAGACGTTCAGTAGTTTGACTGTGACTTGCAAGTTTGGGAACTTTGTGCTCTCTTGACTTGACAATTCTTCTGTCAGCATCTCTTTATTGCCTCTCTTTCTATATTTCTTTTGTGGGTCAGAAGCAGGTCATGCCTTGTTTTTTCTGTCATTTTAAGGAAAGTAATGCTCCTTGTGTTGTTCCTACAAATCAACATGTTTGAAGTTGGCTTTTGACTTCAAGAATTGACAGAAGAGTGGAGGTCTTGAATATGATTTAAAAAAATACACAGCTGCAGAGGGAAAAGAGGTGTTAGTATCTATAAATCAAGGAACTTATGCATTTACAGATTCCTAAACTGCAAGTGCCAAATAAGGCTTTTCCAATTGCATGTAGGAAGCAAATCCATAGCTAGCTAAGTTTCATCAGTCTGGATATTTAAGGAGTTGCATTTTTTTCCGTCTCTTGCTAATCTTTTCTCTTACAACCACAGAAAAGTGTCAGGTCCTAAGCTCATGACTGCATTTCCCCATGTCCAGCCACTGATGTACAGCAGCAGCACTCATGCCTTGGGCAGTCTCTAAATCTAGACTGCTTTTGTAAGCTGCTTTCTTTTCTCATTCTTGGCACTTCTGTGAACCTCCTTGTCTGAATCACATTCTCAACATCAATCTGATTTCTTTTGTGCTGGTTACAATCTCGAGTTGCCTCTTCAGTGTCATTATTAGCTGCTGGGTTTTCATGCTTGCTGGTGAAACTTTAGCTAAGGTCTGAAGTAATCAGAATTTCCTCATTAATGAGAAGTGTGAGTCACTTTCAGTTCAGCACAGACTTTTTGGTTCTTTCACATATTCTGTCAAGACATAAGTCTCTGCAGTCTTTGAAGAGCAGACAAGGAATAGACTAACATTAATTCAAATTATGGGTCAGAATTTATAGTACCTTTTCAGTTCATAGAACCTGTATTTTTTTCCATTTTTTGGGGTGTGTTTGTGTTGTTTTGTTGGTTTTGAGTAAGACACAATCAGTGGGTCTGTGTGCTGAGTTATGAGGATGGGTTCCTTGAGCTCTGTCTGAGTTTAATGGAGATCAGAGAGGCTTTCCCCTGGGCAAGGGGGAAATGAAATGAGAATTCTTCACTCAGCACCACTACCCTTGCTCAGCTGGTCTTGTAAAAACATGAAATGGTCTCAGCATTGAGTCACAATGATTGTCTTTTGTTTCTGTAAATAATGGCATCAGAAATCAAAGAAAATTCTGTACCCGTTTAGTTTGCATGGAGGATTCTGTACCAAAATTATAGATGCTGAAATTGTCTACAAGTAAATATGTTTCATTACAAATGTGTGGGTTTGGGCTTAGCAAGAGAAGATAAGATACCACAAAAACTGTGTAAAAGAGGGTTTGTGTATTTGGAATGTGAGGCATTTGGCTCTCTGTGTTTGTGGACATACTTTGAGAAGTGAACTGGGCCTTATTTCTTCATTCTTCTTAAAGTTTGAATTATAACTCTACCAGTTGAAGCAACTGCAGAGCTGTGGAATAGGTTTATATTACTGGTTAATATGGAGAGAGAATTGAAGTTTGCTTTTTTTCTTGCAGATAGCCAGACACTTATCATAGGTAAATAGCTGTTCTATCCTCCAACTGTGCTTTCTCCTGTATGTGCCGAGCCTTTCTAAGGGCACTTGTGCTTGTTTGACTACAAGATTAGCTAGGAAATGATTGAAAACACATTTTAAAACTTAACCTGGAATATTATTCCTCTCTTGCTCTGCTAATGCTTTGCATGCTGACCTAGAAGATGGATTGCCCAGGATAATAGGTACTGTAATTTACTCCTCAGCTGGATTAATTATTTTCTCAGCTACCTGTCAGTTGTGCTTAGCCCTGGTAAATGAATCAAATGGCCATGTTACATAGGCCCTTCTCTGCTGTCAGTTAGACTTTGTTCAGCTGTTCTCTTCAGGTGAAGATGTGAAATGAAAAGGTTGAAAAGTATCTAATAAGTAAAACCCTTTTGTGGTGTTGTGAAGCAGACTCAAAGCAGAGTGTCTTACACTGTGCCGCTGCAAAGGGATAGACAGGAAAAGTGGGCAGGAGAGCTGGGTGGGCTCTGGATTGCCTGTGTAGGACACTGGTGGTTGTGTGCTTTTGCAGTAACATTTGGGTAGGATCATGTGCAGTACTGTGCCAGAGCACCTTCTTCACCACACCTCTTGCTGCCTCTAATGGTTAGATTTCAATACTAAGCAATACTTTTCAGAGAGAGAGGAAGAGAAAGATGGGAAAGAATCCCTTATGTATTCCTAGAGTGATGGTCATAATTAACACTTCATTTTCAGGAGCAGGTTTTAATTCTTTGCTTTCTAGAGCCTTTGAATATGTAGACTATTTTACAGATTTGCTATGCTAAATATACTCAGGCAGTAATGTGTGTATTATGTTCACATGATGTGTGGACACAGTTCTGTTCTTGATGCTTTCTGATTTTATTTTAGTCTCTCAGATGCTCTGTTTGTTTTATTTAAGTGGTGAAAGAGGTCCTCATTTCTCAGTTTTTCTCACTTTTGATTCACAGAAACTATCTTAGAGCATGGACACCAGTAAGAAATCAGAACCTCCTTTATCTGTAGAGATGGTGCAGCAGAGGGCCAACCCTGACCGCAGTCCATCAGCATCCATCTATGTTCCAGAGCAAGGTGGCTACAAAGAGAAATTTGTGAATGCTGTGGAAGATAAGTACAAATGTGAAAAATGTCACCTCATCTTATGCAATCCCAAACAGACTGAATGTGGACACAGATTCTGTGAAACCTGCATGAATGCCTTGCTGAGGTATGTTGTTTGTTCTGGTAGAGCATGTTGGTACCTTTAAATGTTGTGAACTAGTGACATTACTGTGAGCACCGTTGCAGCTTTAGGAATATGTTGAGCCTTCCACTGTTGCTTGCTTGAGTCTTTGTTATCTGTGTGCTGGTGCAGACATTGGTGCTCTGCCCTGGATCAGGGTAAGACAACTGAGCTTTCCATCAGCATTGTTGGAACAGTTGTTGAGGTGGTGTAGTCCTGTGTGGCCATGAGTTAGGTAAGAATTTCATTCCCTGTGGAGGCCAAATGGAGTAGCAGTTTCACAAGATAACTTGGGTAATCTAGTGTCAAATACACACAGTAAATTGTCAGTGTGAGGAAGTGAACTTGTACATATTCCTTGGGGGGTCATGCCTAACCTGGCTGTGGACCCAGCCTCAGAGATGGGTGGTGGGACCCTTGGATAAATGTAACTGCTTCTGGAGCAGTTTCCCTGTAGCCCTTCCAGCTATTTGTTGTGGGAATTGTATGTCCTGTGGATTGCAGGAGGGTCAGAAAGGCTGTTATCTATTACTGAGATGTTTGGGCCAGAGTGCAAAGAGAGTGAGTGAATGATATAGATGAAAAATGAATGCTGAGAGGTGCAATCTTTCCCAGTCTGGATAAGAATAAAGGTCCAATCATTCAGGAGTATCTAGTTTTTAAGAAGTACCAGAAGTGCATCACTAGATTTCTTTGCCTCTCAACTTTGGTGCATTACTGCTGGTTGTGTATTCAGTAGTGTGATTTCAAAACTTTGTGCAATGTTTGGAGACCATTCAGCACACTTTAATCTCCTGGGGTACATAAGCAGTGAATATGTTCATTTACTGCTGGAAAAGCAGAAATACAGAAGATACTTGGCTTGATGTTTGTTCCATACTGAACTACAAACAGTGAGAGGATTTGACTTTGGAAACCTTGGTGATCTGTTTACTCTTTGTGACCACTCTGACTCTACATGCTGGTTTATATGTCACTTGGAAATACTGTAATCTGATATCTAATACTTAGATATCTAAGTCAAGACTACGTGCAGCATGGCAAAAGAGTATGGAAGTTATGACAATACTCAAAGAGTAATCTCTGTACTGGGCAAGCACAGGGGTCCATAGCTCACTAATGCACTCCTGCAGGTTTTGATCCTACAGTATTTCAAATTTAAAACAGCAATAAAAACCCACCAACTTTTCTTTTGATACACAGCATCAAGTGAGGTGTGGTATTTAAGAAATGCAGTTATTTCTTACTCAGTACATGGTTTTGGAGGACTCTTACATGGTTAATTAACAGTGAGTGCAAAAAACTGTTATTAAAAAAACCCCTGTTATTAAAAAAAAGCAAAAATCACCTGCTTGGATGTGCACAGGTGGGCAGAGCAGATCCTTGACAATCTAAGCAGTAACAATTCTGTCATTGCTACAGTCTGGGCAAATTTCCTTTCCTGCTGTGAGGCATGCACATGTGCTTATTACAGTGTAGCTAGAATATGTGTAATTTTATCTTCCTGACTTACCAACCAGTCTGTTACAGAAAAGGACACCTGCTTAGGGCCATTGAGTTAGTTCACTTTATTTAAGTGCTTGTTGCAAACAAATATTTTATTAAAGATATAATTTACATCCCCCCTTTTTTTAAATAGAAAGCATGCCATAAAATTGAAAGTAAAATAGGTTTATGTTGGTCCTGTATTTGCACAAAATTTTTTCATTCAGTGTTGATACACTGCTGCATACACACAGTAATTATGTGCTAACAACTTCTGTTCCAGGGTTGTTTGAGGACAAGGAATTGGGAGTTAGTGGAGATAAAGCAGTAAAGATGTCTGCTCAGTATGCAAGAGTAGTTTGAAAAAGCAAGTTGGATGCTTGAGTGAATTCAGTAAGAGCAAGGAAAGCATGACATTGTATTTAACACTATATGCCCTGATGTAGTTCAGATTGCTTTTTTTCTCTGGCTTATGAAAAGCATTACAGATATTGAAGCTTCAAGGTACTTAAGATGCTCAGAAAGATGATGAGACACAAAGTGGTTGGTTTGAAGAGCAGAAGCCAGCGAGATGATTTGAAATAACCATACAGATTATATAACATAATTGAACCTTTTCAGCCTTTTACATTGATTTGCACTGCTGCTAGCAGCCACAACTTAGGTAGCCTGTCAGTGAGTTGCTTTGTGAAAGAATTCACACAGCTTTTACCTGGTGCTTTTCATCTCAGTGCTTTACAAGGGAGATAATTTTGACTGTTCCCATTTTATGTGGGCAAAAGGAGCTAAAAAGGAACGAAGCAACCTGGTCTGATGGAAGGTGTTCCTCTCCATGGCAGGGCAGTGGAACCAGATGAGCTTTGTTCTCTTGCAGCCCAATCCATTCTATGATTCTAAGGGGTTTACACTACAACACTTGACAGGTCAGAGGCAGAGCTGTAGAAACTCAGGTTTTCTGCACTCCAGTTTCTCTTCACAGTCTGCCCTGCTCCTGATTCTGCCTGTTGTCCTAGAGATCACAAGTTTGGTAGTTAGTTCACCAAGACAGCTACAAGGCAGTAGTTCAGATAAAGGAGGCAAGCAAGCATCTGTAACAGTTGCTAAAACCAGAGCAGACTTGAAGGAGATGGGCATAAATACTTTTTACCCTACAAAGATGTATAATTGATTGTCAGAGAAAGTAAATTTTCATTAGATGTTGTTTGAAAAAACAATAATTCAAGAGACAGTATTTTACCTGTTTGCACAGATTGAGAAGTGACAACAATTTTGGATCAGGTGCAGACTGAAAAATAAGGAATTCATTTTGCCAGCTTGAAAACCACTGTGCAGTTCTCTGGAGACATTGTGGTGGTCTTACTTCTTTGGGAATGCCAGATACTTTCCACTGAAAACTCAAATGTTCAAATTGATTTCAATAACGTTGTATTTTCTCCTTATAATGAACTATATAGATTTTTTATGGTTTTAGAATATACTGAATAATCAAAACTAAGTGCCTCATAAATGGAAATTTTTGTACTACAAAAATTCAGATAAGCTAAAATAGTTTTTCTCTTTTCTTTTCTCTTCAGGTCTTCTAGTCCAAAATGTACAGCATGTCAAGAAAGCATAGTAAAAGATAAGGTATTGTTAAAATTGCTTCTTATTCAAGAGTATTGAACTGTGTAGTGTAAACAAGTAGTGTTACTGTTATGTGGTAATTATTTCATAAACCTAATAAGTTGCCTATAAAGGTAGGTTTGTCATAAAACCTAAACCATGCATTTTATAGAGGTAGGTGGCTCATTTTTCCTGTTAACTTCATGGTAAAAAACATGTCAGCTTTATCCCAAAAAGTCCAGACAGGTGGCAGTTGTCTTCCCTTCAACCAAGAGGGTGATAAGAAATATTCCCTCTCCTGTAGATGCAGGGATGTGACAGATCTAGGGAGCACTGATTTGGCTCTAGACCAGTGGCTGCTGTTTCACTCATCTCTTTTACAGTGTGGTGTTCAGTGAACCCCACTGGAATTAGGACAGTGGGGAGTTACAGTAATGGTAATGGAATCAAACTATTTATTTGTATGAGTTATTTCAGTGATACCCTCTTCACTGTTTTTCACATCAAAACTTTTTGCTGCCTTTGAAACATCGAAGGTCAAAAAACTTCTTGGCTTATTACATGGTTTATGTGGTTTTTACCTTATTGCTAAAGTGTTCAGTAAATTATTTGTGCTAGTAGTCTTTCTTGTGTAAATGAATACTTGGGCTCATAACCATTTTCAAGAAAAGGTTGATGGGTATTTTAATCTCTTTGCTTTAATCCAAAACAGTTCTCTGAACAGCGCTCAGGGTAATTTGGTTTTGACATGGATGGACTCTCCAGGAGCTCAGACCAGTAATCATGATGCCTAATTAATTTGTTCCTTTAACTGACATTCTGGCTCTCAATATACATAAATATGTACATTTGTTACAAAACTTCAAGTATCTTTAAAACAGGACGAGAAGGCCAATGTATACTAAGTACCTGTTAGACTAACTGTGCAAATCAGTGTTTTTCATGAAACTGGAAACCTCTCTTGCCACAGAATGCTGAAGTCCTAAATCACAGAAATGCTTTTAGTTAGCTTCAGTCAGCAAAACTCTGCATACTAACCTTGTGAATTACTTTGGAAAAGAAACTGCAGCATAGCCAATTGATTATTTAAATGAGACTTGTTGATTCATTAAACTTCCCACATGCTTCTGAGAAGTAAACAGAAACCAGTGACCCGTGTCAGATGAGATCAGATGAGAGTGATTGCAGTGTCCCCTTCTTCACTGATGCTGGGGATAGATTCATAGCCACTGTGGGCAGGTGGGTCATAATTCTTGGTTAAGTGTTAGCATGCAGAACCATTCTATAATTACAGGAGTGCTGCAGTGTACTCAGTGTCACAGGAGTCTGTTTATCAGAGGAGCAGTCATAGGTTGGGCTTCTTAAGGCATTTCTTAATGGCTATCAAAGCAGTTGAAAAACAATTAGAAGTTTATCTCTTTGGTTTTGGACTTTAAAATACCCATAATGGTTTTCAATTCTTATCTCTCTGTAGTTCCTGCCCTTCACAATTTGGCTCCTTTAGAGTTCAGCTGTGTTGTCTCTTATGGGGTATCCTCCATGAAAGGTGTAAAACTCAAACCCCAACCTCTATTTGTAACTTCTTCCAATTTTATTGTGGACAAAAGATGCTGAAAGTGCTTATAAACGTTAAAATGGAGAGATAGTTAAAGCCCACTTATCTGTGAAATAAAAAACCTCCTTCCTTCCAAAACCTTAGAATATACCTGTAATTATGTGTTACCACTGAAAGGCAAGGAAGTATTCCAACCAGCCAGTCTAGTAATTTTGAGACTGCCATCCCTGAGGCACCTTCCCTCCAAACTCTACTGTGCTTTGAGTCTCTTTTGTCTTATGGTATTGTGCCTAATACAGCAGCTCGCCAAACAATGGAGAGAGTTCTAGCTTGTGCAGGCCTAATATTGGCAAGCAAATAGCAGCAAATGTGGTTCTTTCTTGTACCTTTCCCTTTATTGTATTTATAGTAAAACTGAAACAGTAGTAGAATCTCTGTCCAAATGCTCTTTTCACTGGGCTGCTTCACAGTGGAGGAACCTCAGTGTCGTGCACATTCTAGAAAAACAGAATAGCAGGATTTTGTTGCTGGGACATAAAGCTAGAATTGAATGACACTGCTGTGGCTGAATTACATGGCTTCTACTGCATTTAAACTTGGATATCCTTGAGTGCTTTTCAGTGTCTAAAAAAAAGTGATTTTTGATTTTCAGGTATTTAAAGATAATTGTTGCAGGAGAGAACTACTTGCCCTTCAGATATACTGCAGAAATGAAAACAAGGGCTGTAAGGAACAGCTGTCATTGGGTCAATTACTGGTAAGCCAATCTAACAGTCATAAGCTTTCTTTTGAGTTAAAGAATGAAGAAAAAATTCTTACAATTTAAAATCACAGTTAATTACTTAACTTGCTCTCACTGGTGGGTAGTGTGATTTATAAATGTTATGATAGATTTAAATTGTTTTGAAATTCAGCTTTTTTATGAACTGTAAGGAATTGTAAAAAATCATGTGATTGTCTGGCATTAAAGCTTGGAAATATAAATGTATGAACCAAATGAGAACTGGAAGGAGAAATAAAATAGTGAAGAATCTTAATCTGTACTTGACAAATGTGAGAATTTTTATTTCTATTTTGGTTCATTTTTCTTTATCTTAATCCTCTCACATGGTGTTTATGCATGAAATTAAACCTTTGGCTTCTCCAGAGTTGGGTATAATAACCTGTAGCTGTTTGGTGAAGGCATGAGATAGCAGTAATTCAGTAATTCAACAGTTTTATGAAATGGCTGCACAGCAGTTTGCAGTGAGATGTGTGGATTCTTGCTGTGAGGGAGCAAGCTCATGTACCTAAACAACTTAAAACAGCATCTATGTTTATGTGGAATAATATGCCTTTAAAAGGAGTGCTTATCTTTTTTTTTAAAGAGCCTGTGTAGAATTTTGTGCTCTGTTAGAATGCTTTTGGTGTAGAAGTAGCTCATGTACATCTGTAACACAGTGAAATCAGCTGTCCAGGTAAAGGGATTGTACTGTCAGAAGTGTATTCCTGAGTAGATTTGTCAGTGTGTGATGCACTTCACAAAATAACTCTCCTTACTTTTGTGCTGAAGTTACCTAATGTTGGATGTCTTCAAGGGATGGAAGACATGCACAAAACTTAATTAGATTGATTTTTTTTTTTTTTAATCTTTCAGATGCATTTGAGAACTGATTGTCAGTTTGAAGAACTCCCATGTCCTCGTGCTGATTGCAAAGAAAAAATACTGAGAAAAGATTTGCCAGACCATGTAGAGAAGACCTGTAAATACCGGGAGACAACCTGTAAATACTGTAAAAGCCAAGTCCCAATGATTATGTTGCAGGTGCAGTATTTTCTTCTGTATATACATTAAGATTCCCTATGTTCATGTAGAATAATAACAACTCTTCTTGTCCTTCTCTGTAGCTGCCAAAAGAGCTTTGGCTTCTCAGCCAGAATTGATAATTCAAAAAAGAAAATAGGCTTGACTTTCAAAACATGTCTTTTTCCTGCAAAAAAAAATGCATTGAATAGGAAATATTTTCTTTATTCTGATGTTCAGATACTGCATTTTAAAAAGTTCAGATCCACTGCCTGGTATTAATACTGAAGTTAATTTTGCTATGCCTTTTAAAATTTTTTACAATTTAAATAATAAATGCAACTACCATAATAACAATCAAATATTGTGCAAGAAAAGCATAACCATTGCAATTGATTGGCATAATAGCATCTTTTATGTAATCCTTCTTGGATACTTTCTGATCTGTTGTGGGAGGAAGGGAAGAATGTAAAACCAATTGTGTCTTGTGAGAGGAAAGGAAGAATGTAAAAGCAAATTGTACCTTGCCATAACCAGCAGTGGTACATGACAGGCCTGGGATGAGTTACTGCTGTTCTTGGCATCAGAGTAGCTTGTCTGATAGGCAGCATATTGAGGATTAGAATTAGAGGGCAGAGGCTGAGAAAATCATGCTTTTACTTTACACATAGAATTTTAACTTGACTGTGTTGTGTTATTTCACATTGAAAGATATTATGCTGAATCTTTCTTGGTATGATTTTAACACTTTTTTAAAAAAAAATCTGTCCATGTAGTTTCTGTAGTTTGATGATCTTGGATCTCACACCTTCTTACTATAGTAAGAGTAATGTAAATTTTATTCTCATTTCTGTCCTTGTGTGTTGTTTGTCAGGTGAAGTCTGGCAACAATGAGAAGTGTTCTTTGATTGGAGATGTTGTTACAAAAAGGCATAGGTAGAAACTTGCCAAGTTCTGGTTTAGATTTGGCTCTCAGTAATTTGAGTGCCCAGCTGCAGGGGCTGGTAGTTCAATAACTGGGCCTTACCAAGAATGAGGCATCTGAGACATGAAAATACATGGAAAAAATTAAGTCTGTCCTGTATTTATTTCTGATACAGAGGTGAAAGTGTATTAAAGTAGATTGTGGATGCTGTTCTCCCATAATTATCATTAGACTGGGGATTAGCATGAAGCAAAAAGTGATACTAAAAAATGTGTGTTGTCTTAACAGGCAGAATCACTGAGTTTTAACTATATTCCGCAAACTGGATTGGCTGATATTTTTGGGGCTTTTTCCTAGATTTTTAAAAGTTCAGTGGTTATAGAAATGGAGATGGGCTTCTTTGTTGTGGCCTGATTAAAATGTTGCCTTGCTATACTTTAGTAATAAGAATCAGAAGCTTAATGACACTGTATGTTTGAATCTTGAATCACAGAATTGTTTGGCTTGGAAGGGACCTTAAAGATCATTCTTGTTCCAACCTTTCTGCTGTGGGCAGGGACATCTTCCACTTGACCGGGTTGCTCAAAACCATATCCAGCCTGGTCTTGAGTGCTTCCAGGGATTAAACATTCACTATTTCACTGAAAAATCTGTTCCAGTGCCTCACCACCCTCACAATCTAGAACTTCCTAATATCTAATTTAAACTTGCCCTCTATCAGCTGAAAGCCCTTCTCCCTTGTCCTATCTCTACATGCCCCTGTAAAAAGTCCCTCTCTGGCTTTCTGTAGGCCCTTTTAGGTACCGTAAGGTTTCTTTTCACTCCTCATTTGAGTTCTGTCACCCCGTTGATAAAACTGGGTTTTTAGAGATGAACTTGAGTTAATCTCCAGGTTCTGTAGCCTAGAATTTTCTCTAATGTAATAATGAGTGAAGCTGGCCTCAGTGACTTGAACTGAAAACGGAGATAGGGGGAGCAGACTGAGAAAAAAGGTATGCAAATGGAAACAAAAAAATTTACTGGAGAACATGTGGTTCATGTCTTCATAGAATCCCGTGACCCGTGGGGTAGGAAATCCCCGTTGTTGGAGGCAGACTCCAACAAGTTAACAATGTTAGCAGAATGCTTTTTGAGATTGCATTTGTCTTGCCTGTGTGCTCACTCAGTGACTTACCCTCTTAGTGTCTTTTGTTCAAACCATCTAAAAATTTAGGGTTTCTTCTTGTCACAAACCTGCCTTTTCCATCCTCCACCTCCTGACAGATAAAGATGGTGCATTGCTAAAATGGAAATTAGTAGTCTGAAATGCTTCTGGATTACTGTATTTTTCTGTGTATAATCCACAAAGCTACGTGAAAGTGCTCATCCTGTTAAATTGATCCTTAGACAGCAGTAGTGTGACATGGATCTGGAAGGACAGCTTCATGCCTGGGCTTCTCCCTGAAACCCTGGCCATAACCCAGACCCTGCCAGGGCAATCTGGGCTCTGCCCAGTGCTCAGAAATATGGCTGAGCTGACAATACCCCAGACATTGTCCCTTGCTCCCTGTCACCACCCTGGAGCCAGATGTGCTCCTAATGTGGCGCTGGCTTTTCTGACAGCTGTGTTAATATCCTGCCCTGCCCTCATCTCTGCTGGGAGCCCTGCATGTGATATCCCCTGTGCTTTGTACTGGATTTGGCATTTGGCTTTATGTGCTCAACTGGGTGAATTTAGATTAGGAGGGAGAGAGTTCTGCCACTGGACTGGGGTTACTCTAGTATATCCTGAAGTTGCTGGAAAGGCTTGTCTTGGCTTCAGTGGGTGGACACTGGGATGTGGAGCAAGGAGGAAAACAGAGAATGCTGAGGAGTTGCACGTAGCCTTTTTATCATGAACCAAGACTCAGTGTCACAGCCTTTGTCAGATGGTTTGGGTGGGTTAGGGAATTAAATTAGAGAATGAACATTAGAAGGGGAGTATTACTTTTCTAGGTTTGTAGTTGATAAATAACTGAGGAAGTGTGTAGGGCATTAGGCTCCTGAAGTCACATGGTTGTGTGTGACGTCTCCCTGCAGCACGATTCCAGATGTGTTCAGAATGAGAGGCCAGGTCCAGCTCTTGACTTTGAGCAGGACTGGTGCTCTGGGACTCTGCTTGTCAGAAGAGCATGGCTGTCACCCTGACGGCCTGTTCTGAGGAGAGGGGCTGGCACTGCTCCTGCCTGGGTACCCTGCTGGGGACAGACTGAAGATTGCTCAGGAGCTATCCCAGCTCGCTGGCTAAGGAGCAGCTGAGGGTTCCCTGGTTCCTGTCACTGGGGCTGTGCCATGTCCCTAGTCAAGGGGGAGCATGGCAGGGTAGATGGGTCAGGACAGGCATCTGATGGCCTGCTTTTAAAAGGAGGAGAGACACAGTTTCAGATAGTGGCAGATTTATGCCAGAATTCTGACCAAGGCTTTTGCATCTTGGAGATCAGATCCTCCTTTATGTCTTGGTTTTGTGTCAAAAAATAGACCTGGTTACTGGGCAAAAAGGGCATGCTTTTTTGTTCTTCCCTTTCTAGCAGGCTTATAAATCTAGAGCTTTGTTTCCTTTGCTTTTCTTAAGTGCCAGAAATGAAGCAGTGTGTTTCAAGTTGAATGGGATGTGTCACTTGACGAGAAATGGATTTTTCATTTTGTTGAGAAAACTGAGAGGAAATGTAAATTCAGTTATCTTGGGCCTGACTTTCTTCCCTCACTGGGGTGATAGGGTTTGACAGCTATGCTGAGATACCTGTCATCTGGGCTCAGATTAAAATCCCTGCCTGGCATCATGATGCATAACAGTGAGTCTTAGTATCAGGTGTTTGAAAGGAATCAAAATTAGAAAAGAATTGGAAGGGAATATCCATACACAGGAAAGAGAATCTCTGAGAGTGGGCAGTGTGCATTTCTGATGAACTTTGCAATGCACTATATACCCATACTAGAAAGGACATCTACACTGGTTCTGCTTTCTCTTAAAGATGCCCAAATTTGTGAGTAATTGTTGGGGATTAAAACTTGACTTTGATTACTGTTTCATTGTTTGAAGTGAAGCCAATAAAATGGTATGCAAATAGATTTGCTTTGCATGGGAAAACACAAGGAAACCCTTGGTTTTGCCTCAGAATATTCACACCTCCATCAAAAGTGTAAAATGATGTTTGAGCAGTTGCAGTTCTGTAACTCTGCAATTGGGAGTAACATTGAAAAAATCTTGTGGGATTTTTAATTATTGTAGGATGCTTTTCTTTGCAGGTAAGTCCTCTCTTAATTGAAGAGTAAGATCTGATTTGTGCTTTGTTTGCTTTCTTCCTCTGTAGAAACATGAAGATACAGACTGCCCATGTGTCATGGTTTCATGTCCTCATAAATGTAGTGTTAAAACACTCATGAGGAGCGAGGTAAGAAGTCATGCCCAGTGTTGTGCTGAAAAATTAAATAATGTCTTTAGTAAGATCTCGCAAGAATTTTGCCAGAAGCCATTTCCTTGTTAAAATGTGAGATCTAAGGAAAAGCTTTTTCTACCACACAGTTAAGTGTGATAACACTCAAATATTTTTAACGATTTCTTGAAAAACTCTTTCAAAAGAAACAATTTCTTAATTTTGAGTCATTATTACACTTGGCTTGTCCAAGATTAGCGCATGTCCTTCCTGCTTTCGTTTTTACTAGCTCTCCCCCTGCCCTTCCCCCATTTCAGCACCATAGAGCAGCATCTTGGGGTAGTTAGCTTATATTAAAATAAAAATACACAATTAAATTTCAGTGCACGTTGGCAAGAGTTAGTAGACACTACAAAAACCATATAGATGTGTAATTTCATGGAAAAACTTAAATTTCGATGAAATCTAGTAAATTTTTGGGGAAAAATAGTAACTGATACTTAGAGAAATGGTGTAAGATTAAGGCTGAGTACAACCCTCTAGCAGCAGATGCAACAATGCATAAAAGTTTCTCCTAATGTATAGAAGCTTCTAGTAATATGTAGATGAAAAAAAAAATTAAACCCTGCTTTGAAGAGATCGACGTTCTTGTACATGAAAAGTTAAAAGTAGCATCTGTCAAAATTGAGGTACTTAATTTTTCCCTAAAAGTAGAACTTACTTGCAAAGGATAGAGAAAAATTTAACTGGAGTCTTCATCACTCAGTAAGCCTCTTTTAAGGAAAGTGAAGTTTCTGATCTGAGGATGAGCTTTTCTCTTTACTCTGCTACTTACTTCCCGAGCTGGATTCATACCATTTTTCAGTTGCACTTGTAAATTATTAATTGTGGCAGAGTGCAGAAGGCACATACAAGTCCTGCCAAAGTTTAATGCAGTCTTTTCCTCCAAGATAATGAAATACAAAATCTATGATAGATACTGTATTTATTAAGAGAAATTGAGCTGTTAAGAAAAGAGAAAATACATACACTGGCCAACCCTACCGGTGCTTCCTGCCAAGATCAAATCCTGGCTCTGGAGCACTTTGGCTTATTCTTAAACCCTGACTTCAGCAGTTACTTTCAGAAGAGTTGTGTCTGAGTGCTTGTAAGGACTGCACCATTGAAGGCTGGGTTGTTATACACAGAGTCAGAATGGGGTTTGAAACCATGGGCAGAAACAGAACTTTAAACAGCCCTTTGCCCTGCATCATCTGTTGCTGTATGTTGCTTAATTTTTTTTCTAATACTGTGAAAATGTATGTATTTCTTGGTTGCATGATTAGGGACAAGAAGTCTTATGCAGAAAATGGGAAAATGCCTGCTTAACAGTTTGAGAAAATTCTGTAGTGTACAAGTGGATGTCTTACTGTAGAATAAAAGGCAATTTTCATGTTTAATTCATAACTCTTTGGCAGACTTCTGGTTTTGAGAAATTGAAAAACATGGCATTCTCGTAAAACTTGTTAGACCACATGTCCCTTTCTTACTTCTTATTTTTTTCTCCACTACATGTCTTTTGAAATGATACTGTGAATTTCTACAGGTAGAGTTTAGAACACAATAGTTGTGAATCAGAGATGAGTGACTGATGGCATCTTGGTTATGAGATTTTAAAGCCTCTCTTGTCTGTTCCAGAGCTGCACATGCAAAGCAGTGTTGATTCACCACTTCTTTCCGGGGAGGTGGATGAGCTGAGTCATGTGGGGCTTAAGGTGTGGGAATTTCAAATGGGATTCTGCAACCCAAAAGAGTGATGCCAGCTGAGGAGCCAGGCTCTGGCTCCTGTCTGCTTTGTGGGAAATACAAACTGCAGACTCTGTTTTTGAAAAGGGAGTGTTTGTTAGGCTGTCCTTTCCAAAAATGTCTCTCTGCTCCAACTTTTAGGCAGTTTGCATCCAGCTGCTGCTGTCTGTGCTGCTGCTGTCCATATATATGTATATGCTTCTGTGAATTGGTTTACTTTGAAATGAAAAGTGGTCTGTGCTCGTAAAAATCCAGGATATTGGACTAAATCTCAATCTGTGAAAAATGCAGGCATTTTACTAATCAGTTTTAATCCTGTGTACTGCATTTTTTTAAAGTTACTTAACGGTTCCTATTCTAAAACTCTGTCTGTTTCATGCAGTACTTGTTTAGTCTTTTTTGTGTAACTTGACTGTTAAATTTAGGCACGGAGAATTGCATGTTATGTTTTGAAAAGTTGGTTCCTCGTGAAATTAGGATTAGAAAAAAATGTACTTTTACTTTACTACAGTGAAACTGATCTTAAGACTTGCTCAGAGCACCGGCATAAAAAAAATCACTGTTTGAGAAAAGATTAGCCATTCACTAAAGTCAAATGAAATCAAATATTTGTTGAGTATGTTCTTTCTGTTTGTTTTGGTTTTTTTAAATTGGGTTGCCTATTGAAATAGTCTTTGGTAGAAGTTTCACTGTATATTAAATGTATCACTGTATACTGTATTGGCATGTGTGTGTGGTTTACATATGTGTATATACAGAATTAGCACTTGAGATCAGACTGGAGAAAATATACACATGTGTGTTGTATGTTCTGCAAATGGCACACAATACAAACCTGATAACCTCTGCCCTTTATGTTATCATGCAAAAGTCTTTTTGCCAAAACTCACATTTTTTTCCTATTGCAGTTGAATGCACATTTGTCAGAATGTATTAATGCCCCAAGTACCTGTAGTTTTAAGCGTTATGGCTGCACTTTTCAGGTCAGTATATAACAATTATACTTCCCAATTGATGAAACTGCAAATAGAACCTAATTCTTTGACATGAAAGTTCTGGACTTCGCTAGTTTCAGTTAAGAAAATCATCCAGTTGCACCAAGTGATTATACAGGAGCTGTTTAATTTTGCATTTTAAAAATAAACAACATGAAAAGCCCACACATTCCTGCAGTGGTTTGCGAGTTCAGTTATTGGGTGTATCTTGTTGAAATAGGAATATGACACATTTGAAGAACTTGTTAACTTAGGATAAGAGGAAAGTCTCTTTAATTCTTCAGAAAATAGACTAGTAACTTCAGTTGTTTCTATGAAAGCATTTTCTTGAACTAAGTATGTTTATATTTTCTCTCATTTGTGTCTCTTAATATTTTTAATTGAGGTTACACATAGGTTAGCACACTTAAAACATGTATTTTTATGTGCATTAATATGTCTGTGTGCACACAGGTATATAATCGAAGCATGAAATTTATTTTTTTAAGAAGTTTTAGATTTTAATCCTGGCAATCCCTGCAATATTTAAAAAAATAAAGTCAAACCTCAGAGTTTAGTTTCAGTAGTATTATTCCAGTTTCTTCCAATATTCTACTTCCCTTACCGTAAATCCTGGGGAATTTGGATGCTTATGTAATGAAAATATTAGTCAGGACATTTCAGAAACTGCTGACAGGAAAAAATGGCATTTATCTGATAGAATGATTCATTTGTTAGCCCATGGCTATTTAAAGAGACAAGAACTCACTGAGGAACAACACTTCTCAACAGATGATATCCTGCAGGTATTTCCAGGTTCTTAAATAATGAGCATTCATCTTTTGAAGTGTTAACAGTAATGCTCTTAGTGGTAGAACTGATCAATGCTGTAACCCTGCCCACTGTTATGTCGTACGTATTGCCATTCATTTTATGTATGTATATGTGTGCATATATGTACATATATCCACATATATATTTTTAGTATTTTATATAGAGTACATACCTTGAGGATCATTGAAACCCTTTCAGTTGCTTTGCAGCACTGTCTGCCAACAAAGCTAATATCCTCTGCATTGCAAAGCACTTACTGAAGTAGGTGTAATGCAACATGATATAAATGAAGTAAGTAATGTGGTCTGCATCTTATGTACTCTGTATATAATTCTATGTGTGTTCTGTAAATTCTTTATATAGTGGTTATTTGTAACAGCACTTAAAGGTTGTGCAGAGGCAGCATATCTGAATATCATGGAACAATCATGGTAACATCTTAAACATGACAATATAGGCATTGTGATAACTCTCAGTGTAGGTTATAAAGCTGGCAGTTTCCAGTGATGATGAACTTATCTTAAATATGTGTCTTTAATATTCAGCTGAAGGAAAATGTAGTGCTTATGAAGCTGTTCATGAAATAGAATGGAAGTTTTAAATTACAGTTAGTGGAATTGGAAATTGGAGACTTTATATGACTCAAGGGTTTTATCATGCTTTGTTTAGTTGTAAGCTACACAAAAGACTCTAAAATGCAATTCATTTTGTAGATCTTGTTCATCTTTAGTGTTTCTGAGTTAGCAAGCACACTGGATGGAGATACATAGCAGTTGTATAAAACACTTGCTTAAATGTATTCCTGATTTTTGTAAATTCCCAAGTAGATTTCCCTCCTCTCTACAGTCCTGCAACAAGCACCTGTGAACCAAAATATGTAGTGTTGGTTCGATGTCTTTATATACTCTTTCTTTGTGGGTTTAAAAGAAGTGGAATTGGCTAAAATGTATAAATTCTTTGTTGTCACAGGGAACAAACCAACAAATTAAAGCACATGAAGCCAGCTCAGCAGTGCAGCATGTTAACTTATTGAAAGAGTGGAGCAATGCTCTAGAAAATAAGGTATATCTTCTACTCACTTCTAATTTTCATTGACTTCTTTAAATCATATGCAAGTACTGGAAGAAACCCTTTTTCCCTGTTTCACAGCTGTTCAACATTACAGCTAAAGCACTAGTAGGCTTCAAAAGCTATCAAGCCATTTAGCATATCTTTGTACCTTTGTTATATAATAAAATGCTGTGAGAAACTTGGCTTCGCAACTTCATGGACAATTTTCCTCATTGATAACTTAATTAAAACATTTTCTTCACACAGATAAACAGTCCAGTATTTCCTCTCTGAGCTGCCTTTTTAGAGAACAGAGTTCAGAAAGCCATGGCAGCACTATGAGCTGTAGCTTTGCTACCTCATCATTTTTCCTGACATAATTTCAGAAGTGTGTAATAAACTGGCTATTTATTTTATTTATTTTTGTTCTTGCTCTCCAAACTTAAAGACCTGCACAGGTTAATTACATTAAATATACTGTAACTCATGGGCATGATAATGTCTGCTTTAGTGCTAGACCAGCAAGAAGTTCATGTTGCAGTGTTTCCTTGGGACTCCAGGTTTTAAATTGTTTGGGATTTGGGAGATGCTGGGAGTTGTATCAGCTATGGTCCTGTGAATGAACCTGAGTGACTTAACCACGTGTCCTGCAAATAAAATTCAAGGCTTTGATTTATGATTTAAAAAATACAAAACTTCAGGACAAATTACTGTTTTCTTAAATCCTTTTGAAAAAGTCTTTTATGGACATCAAACTGAAGTTTCTGTATTTTTAGGGGAAAGAAGATCCCAGAATTATCAAAGTATTCTACAAATGCAGGCACAAGAGTCAGGAGTCCCTTCAGATTATTCTCAAATGAGTTTGCAAGTAGCAATTCCAGTGTAAGCTCAGTGGCACTTAGGGTATGATTTCTGTCATCTCAGAGCAGATCACAAGCTAGAGTTTAGCAAACCCTGTCTAGAAATCACATTCCCTTCTTGGCCTACAGAGATCTCTTCTGCCTGGGTCTCCAGCAAGGTCATGCAGCTGCAGGAAGCAGACTTTAGCTGGAACAGTGTAATGTTTTTTTTGCCCCCAGCATGTTTGTTCCTGAACTGCTTGATTTTGAACTTGAAGCCTCTTATGGAGGCCATTGAACCTGGGAGAGGTCTTAATACAGTTTTTTTAGATAGAATTTTTCTACATATGTAGGAAGGTCTTAGTTTGACGATCCACAACATTACTTAAGTTTGCTTTTGCATTGTGAAACTTTGCCAGTGTAGAAACTTTACATTTTTTGATTTTGAGAGATACAGATTCATATCCTTAGTTCGTTTTTCATTAGTCTGATTAAAACTATGCAATTTATTTCACATCATAGGAAAAAACCCACGTTCCCTGTGACTTGCAGAATAGATCATATTCTGCCTTTTGTCAGCATCCTGAGAGGTGCTTTGTCATTTAAAAAAAGCCCAGTGGTTCTATGTTTGTCTCTTACAGACCTTAGAGACTATACACTTTACTACTGTTTTATGTTCAATTCTTGTTTCAACTTTCATTTAGAACATAACTGCTTATCATCATATGTCCATTTTTTTTCTTTTTATTTCCTGCTTTGTAGACTTCTTCCTATTCATAATAAAGAGTTGAATCACTGGAAATCCCAAGCCAGTGCCAAGTTACCAGAATAGCTAACCACATGTCATATGTCAGTGACTTTATGCTAGGGAAGGGTTACAAAATGATTTGTAACTTCATTGCTGTGCTCTTCTTTGAGGAAAAAGTTAATGAATGCACTGAAGAGCAACAGTGCAAAGTCACCTTGGCTGATTGATGGGTATCTCAGAAATCTTAGCCCTGCCGAAGTCAGTGGGAGTCTTCTTAGTTTGTTAGAGGGTCAAGATTTCATTTGGAGTTCTCTCTGTGGTACATCTGGAGGGGAAAGGAGAAGTTGTCTTCTCCCAGTCACCACATTCTTTAACAGTGCACATGGAGTAGGCAAACTGGAAGTCTTCAGAGCTGCAAAGCTTGTGCTGAGTTCGGAGTTTGGTATTGAATGGTGCTGGTGGCAGAGATAGTAAGAGGTCAGGTGTAAAATCTTGAATCAGAACTTTCTGGGGGGAATTAAAATTCAGTGCTTTTTTTCCCTCTGTGATAGTGTAGAATTGCAGACTCAGCTCCCACAGTTTTGTAATGTTGGATATAATCAGTTGAACATAATTTTGTGGCTTTATCACATTCTTACAGAAAACTGATATAAACTGATTTTTCTTTTTTAATAATATGAGACTTAAATATGGCACCTGTTTGAATGTAGTTTCTTGTGGCATAAGATTTTTTTTCATTCTTTTTTAGTAAGCAACAACAAGCAACAGCTTAATTTGCAAAATTGCTGAATTAAGAGCATGCTTTTTCCTAGGAATATTTCAAATATGCCAGCTAAATAAAGGAAGCTGATGCAATTTGTAATTAGATGCTGTGTTTCCTTTACCCTTTTTTAAACTGAAATTCTGAAGACTTATGCTGAAACTATAGTTGGGAAACTATTTAGTGTTATTTTTTTTTTTTTTTTTTAATTCACAAATCACAGCCAAACTGCAATTGCTGGCTTAGCAATGACAGTTCTGTATGATAAGGACTGCAGGACATAATTCTGTTTCTCTTTTATTCTGTAAAGCTACTTGGAAAATCTCAGTACAAGACAGGCCCACGTTATATAACTTTTGCAAAAATGGAAATGCAATGCTTAGTGACCCAGAGCATAACTGCCTTGTGATTGGGAGGCCTGGGGAGGAAACACTGAGGAAAGGGAAATGTCAAGATCACAATTAACTAAAGAAATCTGCTTTGTTAAGTAAATGGAGGATGCAAAAAAATTAAGCATCCACTGAGCCGATCTTAAATATCTGGGAGGCAGAGGTACTGGTTTAAATTAAAGTTTGTTCTTGAATTTTTTTCTAGTACCTAGATGTGCATTCCTTCAGCCTCAATATTGCTTCTCTCTCTGCACTGACAAATTTAGCTTTGTCTCATTTTAGTTGAGTTTCTTTTCCCAGTTTTTTCATGTATAAACTGCAGAACCAACCTATGTGTGTATATGCACACATACTGTACAGTACTATATTGAAATGTAGAAACCCACACATATATTATGGTATCTCTGTATTTTTGGGCCCCTCTCTAATCAACTTGCTGAATGCCTGTGGACTTTGACTGTCCTTTGTCTAGTTTAGGCTGGTTCAGAGATTTGAGATAAATTACCTTTTCAAACAGGCTCGGTTCTGCTAGGAATGGAGTGACACATAAGGGCTTTTGTGATGGTGTCTGATTAGAGGGCAGTTAGGGGCATGGAATTCTACAGTGGCACCCACATCAGAGGTGAAGATGTCTTAACCTCAAAGTAACACCTGTAATAGAGGCCAGGGAGTAGATTTTTTTGAGAACATGAAACATCCAAGTAATTGGTCTTGATGTGAAACATTTATCAAGATTTTTTTGGGTCTGCAATGGTTCTGTGTCATATCTGTATAAAGATCTGTGGAATAGTCAGGGCATGTCCAAACATCATCTTGTGCCAAGTGTTTGTTTTCTGCGTTTTTGCTGCTGAATGATCTTGCCTGGGGAAAAACTACATTTCTCAAAAAAGCAATGCACCACCACTAAGCAGCCCCCTCTTCCAAACCACATTAATGAACAAGCACTAAGCAGTGTGACAGAAAATATTTGCTGTATTACTTTCATCTCCAAGGAGATATATAATACGATATTCTTTTAACAAGGCTCATGTTTTAAAAACAACCTGAGTCACTAATGAATAAATTCATAAAATATCGGTACAGAGGGAGAATATAATTAAGAGCCTGTAGTTCTTTGGTCTTTTCTACTAGTAGGCACCATTGGATTGTCCTTCAAATGCATGGATCCCTTCTGTATTCACTCATTTCAAGAGTTTTCATCACCATCACATTCTTTTGAGTCCAGTCAATCCCATGCAGACATTTTTCCTTAAATTTGCTATAGATCAGGACAGATTGGAGTAGGTGGAGAAGATTACTGTTCCCTGATCCAGCCAGCTCAGCTTGTCTCTGGTGTCCCTTCTGTGCAGGGTTCGAGTTCTTTACACCAATTTAGAGTGAATTAGGTTGTTTCTTCCAAACTCCAAGCAACTCCCAAGTCAGTTGGTGGAAACCAGGAAACCAAGCCATTAAAAAAGTGAATAAAGAAAGTGTTACACTTAGACACAAGTTCTTTGCTGGTTTTGTGTCCCATCTGCACTTTAAGTCAAAGTTGTCCCAATGCCATACACTGGAAGTGCAAAAATAGCCATCAGAAGGTTGGGTTTTATTTATTTGTTTATTTGCAAGACATGGAGAGAGATTTTATTAGGTTCTTATCCCTTTCATGTGTCTAAGATAGTTTTAAACTAACGAAGTTATAGGTATTTTAATAAACTTTGGCAGGAGTAATTGTAGAATTTTTTCCAGGTGGCCTTGCTCCAGAATGAAAGTTTGGAAAAGAACAAGAGTATACAAACTTTACATAATCAGATTTGTAGCTTTGAAATAGAAATTGAAAGACAGAAGGAAATGCTGCGGAATAATGAATCTAAAATACTTCATTTACAGGTAAGAAATATAGAATCTCCCCATTAAAGCAGAAATGGTAATAGCTTCTGTTCTGTGCCTTTACACTTGTGAAGTGAGGTGGACTAATTAAAAAGGGGGGGAGAGATTTTGCATTATTAGAGAGCCTTTCTGATTTTTTTTTCCTTCTGGTTTGTTGTTTAACGGGGTAAGATACTTCACTAAAACACTCCAATTACCTAGCTTATGTTTAAACACAAAAAAAATGTTTTAAAAGGGAAAATATTGAAAATAAAATAGAAATCTTATATGAAGAATAATCTTTTTTTTTTCTTTAAAAAACTGCTTAAGGAAGCCCCACTGAAGGGCAAGATTAACATCTTAAAATTGTCAAGTATTATGTATATTTCTTTTCTACCTGCTGGTATTTAACAAAAAATATGAATCATGAGTGAGATCACTCTGATGTGGATTTAATTCAAACATAGCATAATGCATTTAAATACAGTTTTTAAAAATCCACATTTCTGTTGTCCTTCTGAGAAAAATCTATCCTTTGCTCATAGGTCTGAGTTTCATGTTCTGTATTTCAAATGACCTGGCCACAAGCCAGCATGAAACTAGAAATTATCTGGATGCCCTGGCATGGTGGTTAGCCCAAGCTGAAATTCCTTGCTCTGTATTCAGTGCTGACTTGGAATGTGGGTGCTGGGAATTTTTATTAGCTTGCATGATAGTAACCACAATTAGGGAAACCTCAGGAGATATTTAGCAAGCAATTGTGGAGGTATCGTTTACACATTAATGTAGTATGTTTGCTGCTAGAATATCAGATAGCTGTTATAGCATTCACCTTATAGGAATGTAAATAAAATTATCTTTTTCACTTAATATTCACGTCACATATAAGCTGCAAATGTTGTTAACTCAAGAAAGATAAAGATATCCAAACTAGTGTGTGGCTAAAAAGATTCAGGGGCTCAGAGCCTGGAGACCTTGATGATGGTTTGTAAGGAAACTTTCAAGATTGGCAACTGCAACATTTTTCCTTATAGCAGTAGTTTCTTTCTGTGGCCTGCCCACTTAGTAACCAGCTCAGCCTGCCTTAGTCGTTGTTACTTGTCTGATGATAGTCTGGGATATGGCTGCCTGCTTGCAATATTGCATTCTGACACTGGGGAGCTAATCCTTGTATGTACTGATATTGCTGATTGAATCTACCAGGAGGTAAGTTAATTTGTAAGCCTGGAGTTCTTACACATGCTGTCTCAATGGCCAGCAATGAGAGTGGAAATGGAAAAACCATAGAGCAGAGTTTTTCATTATTGTCTTAAATGACAGATTGCAATATCTTTTTCCTCGAGCTGTAAGCGTTAGCAAAATCAATTTTCAAATGGTTGGTTTAGGAAAAAAGAAAACCCCAAACCACTGCAAAGCAGCAGATTCCAACAGGTGGCTTTGTGGTGGTAATAAGTACTGGAGCAAATGTTTTGCTCTTTTTTCTTTTTCTTCTTTTTTTCTTTTTTTTCCTCTCCTGCTCTTTACTTCCTCTTGCCAGCTGTTTCAATTTAGTTATTTTAAGCCAAACTGTATTTCAAAGCTATCTCAACCTGATCCCTTCCACTTAGCGGAATTTGCTGGTTCAGTCTGGTTGTTAAGAGTATCCTTAATACTGTGTGTGGAAACACACCTCAGTTTGTTTTTTCCTGGACAACATGATCAGCCTCCTTCTGTTGCCCACCAGGAGTGGAAGGAATTAGTGAATTTTGTGAGCCATTCTTTGCCTGGGTTGTGTTGAGCAGCCGTGGTTACACGGGAGCCACAGATGCTGCAGTCACCAGTTGAGGTCTGGCCAAGGGATATTTGCTTGGTCCCCCAAGACCCACAAATGATGTCTAGGACAGGTCCAGTATTGGCTGTCAGGTGACCTTCTTTGGCTGGGGAGTGGCAGCAGCATCACTGAGCATCATCTGCACTGTGAGGCATCTGACACAACCAGTGTAAATGCATCAGGGGAGTCTGGGCACTGGCAGGAACCTCAGCCTAGAGGTGTTCTGTTTTCAGATGAGTTTTCTATATATTGGTCTCTAGGGAAAGTGTTTTTACCAAGGGGGTGTGATACTTTTTTTGGCTGCTGTCACATGGAGAGGAACTTTCACATGCAGTGTCCAGTCTTTCATATGGAAATGGAAGCATGTGAGTAATCCCATTGTAATCAGAGTGGGGATGTGAGGTACTGAGGGACAAAGCCTCAAGAACATAAAATGATTTGATGAGTAATATGTTCCTTCAGAGGAGAAGGACACGTGATTTCTTTTCCAAGTCAAGCAGTACCTTTTCTAGTCTGTTCTTCAGCTCTTCAGTTTCGCCCTGTCAGTTGCAACGGAAAGGTCATTACAGCTCTTCAGTTCCTCGTGACATTTTCTGAAATTCTTTTAGTAAGTATAGTGCTAAAATTCTGGAAGTTGTTAGAAATGCTAAACAGAGCCCTATATGAAAATCAACATCAAAAGGATTTCACAATGGTTTGCCAAGCACATAACTCAGGATTAATGATCCAGAGAGGTCAGTTGCTAGAATAAAAAGTGAATGCAGAAAATTGATATCTACTTGAAAATTTATGAGTACAGTGTGAGACATCTGTGTGCTTTCTAATGGAATAATTAGAGTGAAAATCTCTACTGCTGCATTAAATTCAGATTTAGTACATCAGTATCTCCCAGCAGGAGGGAGGTTGACTCCCTGTAGGGTAAAAAGATAGAGATACCACTGCTTTTTAAAAATTAAATAGAAGTCTTATTTCTGATTAATTTATATCTCTTGAATTCTCATGTCTAGGTAGGGTAGATAAAAATACTACACATTTGCCAATGTGAAGCAGAAGCAGCTAAACCAGAATTGGTTATTCATGTACAAAGGTAGAACGTTGCACAGGTTGATGGAGAGAAGTGGGTCCCTAATAACAACTGTGGGTAAACTTCTCCCAAAAGAGTAGCTTACAATTTTTCTGCATGTTTAGCACTTCCCCAGTTCATATAAAAGTGTGATCATTTATTTTGTTTGATGCTGTTGCTCCAAAGAGGTGCAAGCTATGAGGCACTGTGCAAACCCCAGCCATGTTACTGTTCTTGCCTTGGAGAGTTCATGTTTGGTGTGAGTAAAGGAAAAAGATCAGACTTGGGCATATTTTGATTTACTTTTGCATGTTAACTGTGAACTAGTGGCCAAATCCTTTGGTTCTGCTCCAACAACATGCATTCAGGCCATGCTGTGGTATGTTTCCTTATATATATATGGCTAAGAGCCCTTCCCTGCTCTGTTGTCTGATTACCATCAGCCCACGTGGGAGGGTGTGACTGTGTTGGTAGGTGATGTTTCCTAAGTCTAGGCAAGCTGCTTCATATATTTACTGTGCCCATCCCCTGGCATTTATGATTCAGTGCACAGCTTTCCTTCACAAAGCCCTAATTCTGGAAGTGAGAGATACATAACTTGTTTTAAAACATGGGCATAGAAATAAATAGTTAATCCTGAAATATGTTAGATTGCTTGGTGGCTTTGAGACAAAAAATAAGACTCCTAGAACCTGATTTTGCTAGCTGGCTCATCAAATTGACAACCTTCAATTAATGGTTACAGACTTGCAGTGTAACTGAAACCATGTGATTAAAAGCAAATGGCTCAAAGGGGAAATGGAGGTGGCATGAGGCAGAAGGGTTTTCCCCATCAGTGGGGAGCACTGAATCCACATGGCCAACCAGAAGGCAAATGCAAAATAAATTTATTTTCTTGTTTTCTACTCAAGTGCCACTTTGTTTTTGTGAAGAAATGAAAAGTAATTTTTACATTTGTTGGCTCTATATGATAATAAACTATAAAGCTATAAAGTTAGATTTGGAATTTAACTGTAAGGTGGTAGCAAAAGTAGTTTCTTCTCTCAGATATTTTATCATATGAACTTCACAACTGATTATAGGGTTCTGGCTAAAATTCCTGCTAGTCCAAATTAGCTGTCATGATGTGAAGTGCTGTGTATTTCTTGTATCAGATTTGAGGTAGACTGGAAAATATGTTCTTTATATTTGTAATATACTAAGGTGCTTGTAATGTCCCTCTTTCAGAGAATACTGGCCTTTCTGTCTATTTCTTTCTTGAGTGTTATATTTCATGCCTTTCCAAAACCAACTGGACTATTTTTTTTGTGTTCTTAAAAAGACTCAACAGAAAATACCTTCAAAATGCATGGGTTATTGAGTTTAGGAAGTAAGAGTGGGAATTTTAAAGGTACTTAAGGGGACAGAAGTGGTCATTTTGCTTACATTTTGAGGGCTTCTGATATAGTTATTGGCACATAGTAACTTAGGCTTTGATGACTGATTTATGTGAGCTGGGAGCTTGCACATGTGTGTACTCATGTTCCATGTGTGCAAGAATAATGATGTTTTCCTGGAGGCATAAGTTATTTTGCTGTAAGCCAATATAAACCTGTGCACATGGGCAGCCATTTGATCCACACCACAGGAAGTTGTGCCTGTACTTTGTTGCTTAAGTATTATCACATGAAACCCAACAAGTATCAGCCCATAATACCAATATAGAAACATTCAGAAAATCCTTCTTACATTAAAAGGTTAAAAAAACCAAAACCAAAAATCAAGCTACCTTAGACAAAGAGGTACACACTAACAAGTTCCTTTTTTAAAATAAGGCTATCGCTAATTCTGATAGTGCTCTACCTATGCAGCACTAAATATTTTTAAGTGTTTCATAAATACCTGGGCTATTCCTTTAAATTTTCAGTGTTTGTGTTATTAAAATACTAGACATAAGCAAAACTTGTTTATATTGGAATTCAGTCTTATTACCAATATATAATCTTTGTTTAAATTAATTTGCATAAATGAATGTCTTTGTGTTATTTTAACTGATATGCTATTATTTTATAAAGCGAGTGATAGACAGTCAAGCAGAGAAACTCAAAGAACTGGACAAAGAAATCCGTCCCTTCCGACAGAACTGGGAGGAGGCTGACAGCATGAAGAGCAGTGTGGAATCCCTCCAGAACAGAGTGACTGAGCTGGAAAGTGTTGATAAAACTGCAGGGCAAGGAGCTCGCAATACAAGTGAGTGTAAGCACAATGGGCTGAGGTGCTGTTGAGAGGGAAACAGTGTCCCTGGAGTGGCACTCCCATTGTGACTTTTATATGGAAGTATCAATAATGCTGATTCTTCCGATTTTTGAGTAGGAGATTGTGTATTTCATTTGTTGATTGTGTGGCATTGCTTCCGTGGTTTTTCTTAGGCTTAATTATTGTCTTCTATTTTGTTTTATTGACTCTTGTCTTGACTGCATCGTTACCTCATTATAAACAGTCTCTCAATTGATCTTTGATAGCTAATAGATTTCAGCAACTCCTTTAAATATAGTCTTGGTATATTGACATCTTTTACTACTCTCCTCCCCTGTGAATGGATCAGTATGGTTATCTACTTGAAACCACCCATCCTGGTTCTCTTAGACAGGTGTATTTGATCCCAAGAAAACTGAGATGTACTTAAGAAGGAGGTTATTGTGCTTCTAAATAAAGACTGGAATTCAGTAGGACAGTGTAGATCATCTGCAAGCATTTAAATGATTGTGACAAAGAGCATTTAAATAAACCTGTAGAAGAGAAATCTGCCTTATGAATTAATCTGCTTCTCAGTATTGTGTGTTGGCCAATTTTGCCAGTAACAAAACAAGAGTAACATGAAAGGGAAAGGGGACACAGAAAACATAGCCCTCCCTCCAAACTAAATAAATGACCATATAGTACAAGATCTATGCTTGAATTTTTTGGGGTTTTTTATGAAGAACTGTAGACATTGTAACAGCACTGTGCTTCTGAGACAAGCAGTGTCTAAAAGAATGTTTTGAGTGATCAGGAATGCGCCTGAATTTCAGAGGGATTCAGAGGATGTGTAACTGCTTCCAAGGTCTTACCTGCTAAATAGCAATCTGCAGGTAATGCTACCAAGTGTCCTTTCAAAAAATGGAAGCCTCTAGTAACACTGTTTAGTGACCAGGAAAAATTTGTTAGCTGATTTGAATATTTGACTTGTACAATTAACACCCACATTTGTAAAAATCCCAGCTAACCTAGATGCCAGCCAGCAACTCAGAGCCTGTAGAAATTGCTTCAGTGGCCAAATGCACTTTGTTTCTCGAGGAGGAAAGTGTTTTCATACACAACAGCAGCACTGGCGATTGGTTTTTACAGTCTTTAGCAAGCAGCAGGTTTCTCACCCCCATCCTTTCTGTTTCTGGCAGGCCTGCTGGAGACCCAGCTGAGCAGGCACGATCAGATGCTGAGCGTTCACGACATTCGGCTGGCTGACATGGACCTCCGCTTCCAGGTTCTGGAAACCGCAAGTTACAACGGGGTGCTGATTTGGAAAATCCGAGATTATAAACGTCGGAAGCAAGAAGCAGTCATGGGGAAGACTCTGTCCTTGTACAGCCAACCTTTTTATACTGGATACTTTGGCTACAAGATGTGTGCCAGAGTTTACCTGAACGGAGATGGCATGGGAAAGGGGACGCACTTGTCTCTGTTTTTTGTCATAATGCGTGGAGAATACGATGCTTTGCTTCCGTGGCCCTTCAAACAAAAAGTGACTCTCATGCTCATGGATCAGGGACCGTCTCGGCGCCACCTGGGAGATGCTTTCAAGCCAGATCCAAACAGCAGCAGTTTCAAGAAGCCAACTGGAGAAATGAACATTGCATCTGGCTGCCCGGTCTTTGTGGCTCAAACTGTTCTAGAGAATGGAACGTATATTAAAGATGATACTATTTTTATTAAAGTCATAGTGGATACATCGGATCTACCAGACCCCTGACATACGCTGGGGGAGGCGGATTAAACAGAAGGCAACTCCGTTTGGGGGTTTTGTATCAGTTTGTCTTCAATCAGAGGTCCTAAAGCTCACAGAACCACCTTGTGGAACAGATGGAAGAGTTTGAAGGCATAACTGCATAGGGTCCAATTGCGAAAGTAGCAACACATTAAGAAATCATACCATGGTATATTTTTTACTAGAACTAGCAACACTTGAGCTCTGAAGAGTCACTTATCCCTCATCAGGATAGTGATTATGGTCAGAGAGGATTTTTTTTAACTTATTAATGATCTAGTCAATTGGAGGTGAAAAGACATATACAGTATGTGCTGAATCAATTACTGACTTTTATTTCTTTTAAGCTAGAATACAAGAAAAACCCTTCACACATGGGCTAGCTGGAAATTGTCAGCATGTTAAAAGAAGATGAAGTAATGTTGCAGTTATGATATTCTTTGAAAAACTGAGGTGCAATCTTGTCTGAAATATAGTATATTGTCTTTTTAAGGCCTCATCTGGTCTCTGTTTTAATAATTACTTTGTCAGAAGATCTTGGAAAAGTATCCATGTCTTCTCAAAAGTATCTGAATCAAAATCATATTTTTATTTAAAGTTCTATTGTTACAGAAAACATTTTATTTTAAAACTGTTGATAGACTGATATTTCTTGGAAGAAAAAAATAGAAGATATCAAACACTGGTTATCACTTGTGATAGGAAAAAAAAACTATTCAATTCTGTTATTTCTCTTTAGAAATGTAAACCTACAATATATGTCGTAGTTAATGACACTATTTCAAAATTAAGGAAAAATCACTCATGGATGCTGTGCATCATTATCAGATTTATAATTGTTTTCACCCTAAAATAGGGCATTTGTTGAACTTTGGAGTTCTAAACGGAATCCTGTACATTTTTTAAAGTTCTGCCCCATGCTTTCCAATCAAGCTATATATGTTGCACATTATGCTGTCAGCAGTATATAGTATTTTCAGTATTGGGGAGGAGGATTAGTGCTGAAAAAAGCCTCTATGTTTGTTCTGTACTAGCAGCCATTGCTTCAAGACAAACCAGCAATGTCTTAATACAGTGATGGTGGCTTGCATGCATACATGTGCCTTAGATGTGCTGTGCTGCTTATAAACCATAGCTTTTTATTCAGATTAATTATGATATCTGAAATGGTAGTTTAATTGGACTTCAGGCATAATGTTTAGCCTTGTCTTCAGAGCCCTTAGGTACCTTGCAATGTATGAAACAGAAGCGAAAGCCCACTCCTTTGGCTTCTGCAGCTTCTGTGACTTGGCCATGGTGGAATCCATCCTATTGAGGTGCCAAAACGTTATGCTCAGTGCTCCTATGGAGCTTGGACTAGACAGTCTCCATGGCCACTGTGAAGGCAGGCAACATTTTTCCTCTAACGCCTGTGGCTGTAAGGTGGCATCACTTGAAACGAATCCATCTGAGAACTCTGGGGCTGTGAATATGGATGCTCGTGGCAGCTTCTCATAGCAGACAAGCATCCTAATGGGGAATGCATGGGCTTCTTTCTTGTAACAGCCTGAACTGTAGTGGAAAGCATTTGCTAGCCCTGAAACATGCTGATTGCAACCTGCTGTGTTCATCTGCTTCTATTTAATAGCCTGTGACAAGCAAGTCCAGAGACACAGCCTGACTGTGGTGCTCTTTAAAATCCTGCTTAAGCAGATGGGGCTTGCACCACTGTGTCTTCAGCCTTCGTGGGCTTGAAAGAAACTATTGCATCTCAGCCTTTAATGTCAGGCTGTATGAGTTTTCTGCTTTTTTGAGGCATAGTCACAATTTTTGTCTAAGGTGCAGTTGAATTCATGCCTTTGTATTTCAGCTTGTCTTTGCTGTTGTCTTTTTTGGCTGTGCCTTCACACACAGTGCCTGCAAGAAGTATTTATGGATATACAATGCATGCTAAGTGGTCTTCATGGGTTTCCCAGGCACCTGCTAGAATACTGCCTGCTGCTGACTGTCCTGACTGTCAGCAGCAACTTGTCTTCCTTTTCTTGCCTTCCATTGTCCGGGTACTGTACTCCCTCTGTGGTACGTGGCTGTCAACAGGTGCAAGCTCAAATATGGAGGCACGTGTTAGCATTTGATTCCTAGCACGGAAGGAGGATGTTCTGCACAAGAGATAAATATCTATAGATATACCTGCATCTATATCTCTAGATATAATTGTATGGCACTTGCAGTTTTATGCAGGCTGCATAAGTAAACCCATCACTTACGCTTTAGGGCGAAGGTTCGCTCAACTTGTGTCATTTTAATAATTGTGAATGTAGGCAGCTGTGCTTTTGTGTTTGTGCATCACAGAATTTTACTGAAAACAGGATTCCCAAGTGGAAATGTCCAAAGGACTCTCCTCCCATTGCTAATGCATGTCTTGTAAAATTAAATGAAACCGTTTGGCCATCTCAAAACAGTTTATATCCTGTTTCAATCTAGGACTTGGAGGAGATTTCTAGTGTAAGCAGGGCCCAGCATATTCTGCAGATTTGTGACTACAGTTTCCAACTTCTGTGACAGAATTGCGCTTCTAAATCCAAGCTCTTTAAAAGAGGAGGAAAAAAAAAAAAAGCATTTCCAGCCTTGGTGATTGAAAGAGGACTTTGAAACATGCAAATGTGTAAACCAATAGGGAAGTCTTCCTGAGTCTGCACACAGCCTAAACTAGTAGCTTTAAGAGATCTGAATATCTCGTCATGGTGGGATATTGACTCAGAAACTTCACAGAGAAGTTAAAATATGAACACTGCTAACTATCTAAATGCCGATCACTGTAGCAGAAACATCAGTCACTGTTGTATTTCACAGATCTCTATGCTGCTTTCCACATCTCCCAAGTGCCAAAAGCACCAGCTGCCAGAATCTTCAGCTTCACTTGGGCAGCTTTTATAATGCAGTAATGTGCTATCGATATAAAAATATTTTTGCATATGTGCTTTTTATCACAGTTAATAAAATGGAGGCCTACTGCACTTATTTTTTAAAACTACATGAAGCTGCCAGAGAATTTCCAGTTTGCCAACCCTGCGTACTGTGAAATCCAGGATCTTGCTACACAAATGTAGACACCGCCTGCTGTGGAATACCTGAAGCCTTGACTGTAACACCCCTTTCTCTGCAGAGCTCACAGGGCTATCTCTGTAGAGTTCTTACTGTGTACATAGAAATCGGTTTCCTCTGCTTTCCAGCAAGGAGTATGTAGCATTTTCTGAAAACAAGGCCACTGTATATTCTCTAAGTTGAAAGGAAAAGATACCTGGTGCTTTACTCAACACTTTTAAGTTATTTAACTGTTTCTCTCATCGCTGAAATGCCCTTTATCCTTTTTCTCTTTGTTCCTGACTGAGGTATCCAAAGTTTTCTAGGGACTGTCTGTTTAAAGTGATTTATGGGACAACACCCTGTGCCCACATATACTCTTGAATCCTGGCAAACTCCTGGGGGGTGCCACTATTGCAAGGGAGTCCCAGAGTGTTTGCATTACTTTGAACAGAATTTGTGCAGTGGAACCATATTGTCCTCTACTTAGTAATTCTTAGCAGCACACAACTGAAGTCTCTTGCTGGTGTTCTTTCTTCACGGTGACGCTCCGAGTTATGTACAAACCTCTTCTGTTTCCAGCTTCCTTTAGGGAGATTCCAGTGTGTGACAATCTGGATGTTGCCCTTTGTGTACACTCTTCAGCACAGAGTGAGTGCACCTGTTGCCTAGTCTTGAATCCTAAACAGGATTAAGCTCTTTGGGTGTTTAAAGACCAACCTGCAATTATGATGCATGACCATGTCTGCATTGCTTCTCTGAGCTAATTAATCGGGGTCTTGTTTCAGTTACTGTCTACACGGTACACCTTCAACTGCTGACTTACAATATGCAATGTTGATTTCAGCCTTGTACTGTAAATGTTCTTCACAAAGAGAATGTGCAATAGGAAAAGGGAATGGTGGGTGGCATACTTCTGATGGAAAAAACATGCTAGATTTTTAAAAGTTTGAAAAAAAAAAAAAAGAAATGCAGTTTATTTCCTTTTCTCATGGTGTTTTCTACTTGGAAAAGGAAAGATGAAGATATGTGCCTGTTTCTGTGCCTGGTGAATTTCTCAAATGCAAAGGTAATAGTGATTTGTGTTAGCTGGGATTTAAGTGTTGAACCCATGAATGTTAGGTTGTGATTGTATTGCTTCTGTTTCCTCAGCTTGCCGTGATTATGGCTTGCTGAGATGAAGTTCAAAAGCTACCACCTATTTGTATCTGTAATCCATCACCTGGGATAGGCATTTCACCAACAGTGCAGGGTATCTGTTGATAATTTGTTTAGTTTTTAAAACACTGGTGCTCTTTGGTCCGAGACAGAGAAGCATGGTAGGGAGTGACAAGGAAAGTTGCCTGCACTGCAGAAGAGTGAAACACATGACTGCAGTATTGATGCCTTTGATATGATTTAACTATGCAAATACACAAATAGGTGAGGGGGGAAATTCTTGGGTTGCTACCTTATCTCTTAGGTTTTGCTCTGTAAATTACTTGTATGTGTGTAGGTACATACATATACACACAGACATTCATGCACATAAATATGCAAAGTCTTTTCTTTATGTAGAAGTGATGAAACAAAACCCTTTCCTCCGAGTTATACTTGATCAGTTGGTGCAAATATAACTTGCTGCTGCTAAGGGAGGATCTTGGCTAAGGGCAGACTTTGGTTCATATCTTTCAGGTTTGAAGACCTGTATGTAGCAAACACTTGATTTAGCTTTTTTGAAGACTTTGAATTGTAATTTAGGACATATGTTCTTCCTCATGCTCTGATAATTTGGAGATTCCTATATTTTAAACAACTATAGTGATGGGCAACTTTTTAATTGCAAAATATTTCCTCTGATTTGGAACAAAAAATGATAAAAAGCATCTGGACCTCTTCCCTGGAATTCCTGTCCTGTTCAGTCAGTACCTTGATATTCTGGTTGACCTAGAAGTCAAAGCTACTGCAATAAAAATGATTGGTTTGACAGTTTAATCTGAGAATAGTTTTTAATACTGTGTACAGTGTATAGCAAGTGCTATTTCTCTTTTTTGGAACAAGGAAATCAAGGATGTGAAGTGATTTGCCCAGAGTCACAAAAGGAATCTCCTGGAGCCGGGGCTGGATGAAAGGTTCCAGTTCCCTAGTGTTATCTCTGAATCACGAGGTTTTGCTCTTTTAATACATTTGTCCCTGAAAGGAACTGGAAAATAAGTTGACATACCTTGAAGACCCACATCAGGACAGTAAGGGCTAGAATTAAACATAAAGCTGTCGTGATTTGGGGTTGTACACGCATGGTGGCCCAGACGTGCGGCGTGAAGGCCAGCACAGCATGTCAGTGTCAGCAACAGCAGCAAACTGTGTCCTGCTCTGTTTGTTCAGAATCATCTGACAAAACCAGTCTCGTTCGATGCTCCTCTTAACTAAGGAGGGAGAATACCATTGTACAGTGAAGTGGGTTCATCTTTGTTCTACCAGTCAGTGTGACTGACCATTTCTTTCTTGTGAGGCTTTCTCCCTTTTTCTGTAAACCAAAATCTGGAGGGCTTAATTGTTCTTTCTTGCCTCTTAATCCAGGCCTTTGCAGAGAAGCACCAGATAGGGAGGCTGTGGAAAACTTTGGATGGCTGATTCAGGGACATCCTCTTAAGGTTTAGAAGAGTAGAGTTACACAACCCGTAAGGGATCTGACTATTCCTGTTTCTCTTCTAATATATTGTCAAGACTGCAGCTTCTGTCTTCCATTTCATGATGTCAGTGTAGATACTAGGCTGTGTTTTTTCATTATTTTCCCTCCAAGTTAGGATTAGTTCCTTAGGGTTCAAGTAAGTTCTGAATTTCACAGAGAAGCACCAGAACCAAAACCCTGGATTCAAACATCCCAGACTTGATGTGGAATTCCAATCTGGATCCCAACTCTGTGGCTTACTAACCTACCCATTCAGGGAAGGGTTTGTTGTCTCTATGTGGTGTTTGTGTTTTCGGTCCTTTGGAACTAAGCTTTTAATTTGGTTGCCAGTTCTGCAAGGACTTTTTAACTTCTTAGCGATGCCGGTGTTCACACGCTCCATTGCTGGCAGTGCGATGCGTAGTGATAAAATTTGACTCTGTCTAAGGGTTACTGAGATAAACCAGCATTATCATTCGTAAAGGTCATTTTCTTGCATAGTGTTCCGAGCTTTGTATTTGAATATAGCTCGCACCTGAAAGGACACACCTTCCAACTATGACCTGCATCACTGGCAGAGAGTTGTGTAATCTGTACTTGTGGAATGGGAAGGTACAAGCTTCCATCGTTGCTGATGCATCGTGTAATCCACCTGTTTTGTTTCTCGTGTAGCTGTTCAGTTAATACTTCTTTTGTTTTTTGGTTTGGTTTTTTTTTCGGTTTTCTAGAAAAAAAATGGGGAAGTTCAGGATTTTTTCTACAAGGTATAAAACTCCAATGAATTAGTGGTGACTAGAGACCTGTGAAAAATACCCCATTAGGAGATGATGGGCTAAATGTAGGTCCATTTCTCTTAGACAAGTAGGATAACCTTTTCAAGATGCATGGAACAACATAATAATTGGGAAAACTAAAGCTTACATTTGTTTCCAAGAAATTCTGTGAGAACTATCTATGGAAAAGACATCAGTGATTGAGACTAATGTACAAATTAATGTGTTTGAAACTTGTGTATCCATTTCTTTAATCTCATACTCTTCAGTGAACGGTACACTTGTGTTCAGTTTTATGATCAAAAACAAAGACCAAAGAAGGCCAGCCTCATTTGATTGTGTATATTCTGCCTGTCTTAATTATCAATAGCTGTAAGGATACAGTGCAAGTGATCTGGTAACCAGTGGTTCTCGTCCTTTTCTTTTAGGGGGAAAAACAATTTTAAAATGTATAATTTATTGCTCAGCAATAACCATGTTGTTAAAATAATAATAAAAAAAGGAATTAGCAACATGTCTTAATTTCCCAATAGCATTATTATATGTTGTATTTCAGTTTACTGTATATTGTGTTTTTGTATTTATTTGTGTTTGGAGGTCTTGCTATGTCTTTTTGTGTTAAAATGCTAATAAACAAGGACAGTGTGTAAGAGTGTAGAATGCTGAACTCTGAAATGCTAAACTGTGTTATTAAAGGAAAAATAAATAAGTAGGAAATCATATTTTTTAAAAAAACCTGGTGTGTTGAATTTGAATGACTGCTGTTCACTTGCAGATGGCCAGGGTGCATCCTTCCTCCTCTCTGAGCCTGCTGCATGTTGGCTGTTCTGTGCTTTGGGCTCACGCACCCGATAGAGCTTTACTGTGGCATTTCCATCCTCTGCACAGGTAACTTGCTGTAACTTCTGTCAGAGTCCTATTTTCCATGTGCTAACTCTGCTGGAATAAACCAGACAATGGTGTTCATCCTAATATCAGAGTTGAGAACCCTTGTGCAAACAGAGTAGAAATAAATTGAATGGCTTTTCACGCATTTGTGGTACACTGCTTTCCCAAAGAGGTGTGGGAGAGTTGAAGCATAGCTTAAATGTCTGAAGATGTACATTTCTTTTTTTTTTTCTCTTGTGTCATTAGTGACTCTTCTCAGCTCAAAACTGCATGCCAGGTGTGTGCTTGAAGTCACAGAACATGATGCCGTCTGTGAAAACAGCAGACAGTTCTGGAATGTGTGGAGCAATAATATTTTCACCACATTTCAGATTCAGCCTAGGGGTGAAAACCCTGATCCCCTGGGGTCTTGTATGAAGCATTCAACTTCTGCTGAGCACCACACTGTTGTTTCTTCCCTGTCGTCCCTCCTACCCCTCTCTCACTGAAATTGCAGTTTCCCTTCCTTCCCCTCGCTGCAGGGGCAGTACTGGGTTTAGCAATGCAGGAATGTCTTGCCTGTGCTCAGACACAGGACTGCAGCGTCTTGGCAAAAGCCGCCGCCGCGTCGCTGGCACTGGACTGTGAGAACGACCTGGCCAGCCCGTACTGGTGTTTGGAACAGGCACTCTGAAAGTGCTGGGCAGCCCAGTGCCTTCTCTTGATAAAATAGGGATGCCAGAGAAATGGCAAATGCAGGCACGTGGGCATGGCGAGAGGGGAGGGTGGCTAAGAAGTGCCATCCTCACCTCATGCAAGATGTGCTGAGGTGGATGTCCCCTCTGCTGCTGAAAGCAGTCAGTGTGTGTGACTCTGGATGCTCCAGCCTCTGCTGTCCTGCTCATCAGCCTTTCCACTTGCACTCCCAGTGATGGCACTTGAGGCTGCACTGCCTGAAGCTCTTCATATCTGCTGTGGAGCGTGAAGGGGTGGTGAGCTTCCTCGCCTTAATGAAGTGGGTTACCTTCCAACAGAGTCCTCTGGAGAGGAGACTCCTCCTCCCAAATTGGGGAGCTTGGTGCTGCTCAGATGTGACACTTCCATCATTACAGAGCAGCAGGATAAGCAGAGAGGAAGCAAATTGCTTTAAATGTGAAGGCAAACACTAATTCTCTCCTTGCCTCCCTGCTCCTCCTCCCCCAGCAAAGAATTGTAATTGCTGTGGCACGTGGTGCTCTCCCTGACTCCAGTGAGGCTTTATAAAGGGCTTCTCCTTCATGCCACGTCCCACAAGGTGGCTGCTATCTTCGTGGGGTGCTTTCCCCCAGTGGGCCATCTGGTACTAAAGGTGACAGGAACAGAATGCCAGCTCTGGCAGCACCAAGCAGCCCGGGAGAGCAGGGTGAGGAGCTCCTGGGCTACAGAGAGTGCTGGCTGACAGGAACACTGCCAAAGTCTCAACCTGTTTCTTGGGCCATCTCTTGGAAGGACTGCAGGGGTTTTGGGAAGTTTTCCCGAGTTTCAAACCTTGGGTTTGCTTGCTGTCTGGTAAGAAGTCAGAGGTTTTCAAAATGTTTGCTGCTGTGTATCCTGCTCCCTGTTTGCTTTGATGTGACCGAGTCCTGGAAGTGTCTCAGGAATGGGGAAATATCCAGTGATCAAAACAAGTGGTGAAAGAGGTGATTTCCCCCAACCATCCCCAAAGCCAGTTATTTCATGAGTCAGTTGTGTGGTTCCTTCCTGCACGCCTGGATTGAACCCTGGGGGCTGTTCCTGTCGAGTAATGTGTCTGGCTTGTTGTTTGGCCAGAACAGGTGAAAACCCAGGTATCTTCCCTACCCCCCTTGACAAATGTGGCACCTGGGGAGGCTGAGCCCACTCACATCTCTTGCTCCTTCAAGTGGGTCTTTGGCAGTGAACACTGGACCTCAGCACACACTCTGGTGTGTTCTGTAGGTTCACAAGAATGGGGAATGGCCCAAGCCAGGAAATGAATTCCCACTGACTGGGCTGGCAAACACAGAAGAAACCTCAGGGACTGAGTTCCACCCTGCAGGCTGCACCTTGGGTTAAGCAATGTTTGGGCACAGCTGGTTTGGGTGCAGCTGTGTTTTGGCAGCTTGGCTGTGTGAGTGGAGGTGGGAGCTGTCTGCAGACACTGCTGTGGGCACTCAATGGCCGCTTTGTGCCAAGGCAGAAACTTTGCAGAGATTACTTGGATTTCTACCAGGTATTTCTATGGGCAGGTAGAAATGGCATCTGCCTCGGCACACCCTGTGCCATCAGCCTGCAGGAACACAGAGGGGGTGTGAGCCTGTCCCCAGCCATGGCCCCTTCAGCAGCTGTCCCTGGGGTAGGTAGTGATGGCTGGTGAAAGGCACTCAGTTTTTCTGAGGATAAAAATAAATCCCAGCCATGCACAGGGCTGGATGGAGTAGGCAGGTTCCAGCCTGGGTCAGGACTAAGGAGCAAACCTGGTTGCTCACACCCCTGCATCCACACAGATCTCTCTCCGTAGCTGCTCCTGGAGGACACCCCTAACAAGAAGCTCTTGTTCCCCTGCTTCACACTACAAGATAAAAGTGAGCTGGAGTGTGGCTTCCAGGTAGCTCTGAGATCAAATGTGATCCCCTCCAGTGACTTCTCCTGCCTTGCTGCCCTGATGGTAAGGTGACTGTGTGGCTGCTGGAGGCCTGTAAGTGCTGGGTGAGTTCCTCTTGCGAAACTGGTGTGGAGCTCCAAAGAGGGATTTAACTCCCCAGATTGACTGCATATTCAGCTTCAGCTCCTGACCAGCCTTGAAATGAGGCCATGCCTCTCCTGGCAGCACACACAGCTCCTCTGCCACCAGAGATTGGTTCTGGCAGTAGAGATGGTGCTGCTGCACCCAAGACTATCTTTTTTTTAAAATTAAAGGAAATCCCACGTGGGGATTTTCTCTGGTTGATGCTAGGGGCTGCCTGCTTTAAGGGCAGCCATGAGGTAGACAACAGCTAGAAAGGCTGTCACCTGCCAGGGCATTTCTCCCCATTTATTTAAGCTTAGCTTCACAATCAAACCTTCAGCAATGCTGCACTGTGTCAAGGAGGCTGGCAAACATTTTGTGCCTGGGTACAGCCCAGCTCCCACAGGGGGTGGCTTCAGCACTGGGGGTTTGGAGCCAGTTTTTGGCACACCTCTGCCTTTTCCCATGTCTCTGTTTGAGGCCATGGCATGCAATACAATTACCACAGAATAATGCACTTGATTACTTTATGGGGATAGTGTCATTGCTGCTCAGCTGTTTGGAGGGCTGCAGGTAGCATGTGCTTGTGGGAGGCAATCACCCACCCTGGGGCCTTGTACCCACACCATCACTGCTTTGGGCTGAGCCCTGGGCTCCCTTTACAGATGCAAAGTGCTGGGTCTGAGTGCTCATACTGGGGAAAATCCCTTGTGTTGCAGGATACAACTTTTAAGTGGTGAGGAGAGATGCAGTTGTATAACAGGGAAATTCTGAGGAGGTTTTTAGGAGGTGGCTCAGCTGGCTGCCTAAGGGGAACAGTGTTTTTGACTTTGATGCCCGATTATAACTCAATGCTGGGAAGGCCAAGCATCCACTGAGTGCTGTTTCCCCTCTGTGGTGGTGATGTTCTTGCCCCACCAGCGGCATTGTGGGCAGCCAGCGTGGGGGAGCAGAAGGATGGGCAGGAAGCAACTAGTAAAATGTGCTGATCTCTGCATTAGGGCAGCTGCTGTAGCTTTGGGGGACTGATTTCTCCTTCCTTTCAACTTTGTTTCACTCTCCCTGTAACCATCTGACCCAAACCTTGCTCCTGTGCAGCCTTCCATTGTGCCTGTCTGGTCCTGAGGCACAGCAGCATCTTAGGACAGCAGCAACAACAAAAGCTGGGATGGAGAGGAGTGTGTTCCAGCCATGGGGAGAGACCCACAGTGAGAGCCAGGTTATTCTGACCGGGTTATTCAACAATGCTGTAGTGAGCACTGGGCCCCAGTAATAAGTTTTGCTGGAATTTCTGTCATTCCTCTACCCTGCCCTGTCCTACCCTAATAGTGGAGCACGGACTGTCCATCCTTGAACAGGCAGATTGGGGATTTTTCACCTCTGCCTGCTTGCCACATGAATTCCAGCTCATTTAAAATCAAGTATCAGCAGTGGTGGGACAAGCAGCACTGAGAAGCAGCAGCTGCAGAGTACAGAAAGTAAAACTAAGGGTGTAGAGCACATCCCGGCACACTGGGTTTCAGGGGCTGTGGCACTGCTCTCCGCACAGGGTCCCACCAGCAGTTTCTCCCATCCTGGCTATGCTGCAGGATGCTGAGGCCACAGACAAGCATGCACCTGCCCTCTGCACACTGCAGTCCTTTCTCCAAGCTGTTATTGCCAAGCATCCATGATTTATAATATTTTCCCCCTCTATTAAAATACAGGACACCTCACTGCAGCCAGCATTCACCCCGAGAGTCCCCTAGGAGAGATTTGTGAGTGGTAATTAGAGTGCAGGAGCCTTTCACCTCGAGGACATCTCTCAGCATCGAGCTCCCTGGGCAGAAAGTGCTGACTGTGTTTTGGCTGATGCCCAAGCTCAGAGCTGCAGCTCTAAGGAGCTTTCTCTCCCGGCACCTCAGTCTGTTGCCAAGTTGGAAGGTAGGAAGCAGGGGGAGTACAAATGGTGGGATGGGGATGGTTTGCTTCCCACTCCTGCACTCCTAAATCCTTGCTGGTGACAGGTGAGAGCTTCTTGTGGTCTCTGACCCTTGCACTGGGTGACCCTTCCAATAACTTCTCCAGTCTGTTCTTGGCCTCTAGTAAACCCCTGCATTCACCAACCTTCTGCCCTTGCCCGGCTGGTACCAGAGTCAGCTGAAGGGCAGCTGAGCCCCACAGCTCTCTCCTTGGCATGAGCCTCTGCCACCATCCATGCTCTCCCCCATCCTTTCCTGCTCCTAACACACCTTTGGCAAAGACATGGGCCTGGACTGGCACTGCTTTCATGCTGTGGCAGATGACAGGGGTGGTGCAGTCCCCCCTCCTGCTGCATCCCCTTGCACTGGTGCTGCTGCCAGCAGCCCCCAGCAGTCTCCACAGGAGCAGCATGGGGCTGTGCTGGCGCTGCTGGATAATGATCGAATCAGCTGGTGGCCAAAGTACAGTTCGAGTCCTGGCTGGGAGCTGCTCCCTTCCAAGCAAGCTAATTGAAAACACACAGAAGCCATTATTAGTAATTGTGGGGTGGCCACTGTTCAGCAGGGGAGAGTGGTGTGGCATGTGCAGCAGCGTGTTCACCCCGACACCCTTCAGCTGGACCTGCATGGGTGGGGGGAGTGTGGGTAAGCAAGGTCTGGTGGGCCAAGATGGGGGCAGCCCCATTCCTGCCTGCCCAACTACCTCCTCTGTGGCCCTCTTAGATTTCCAATGGATACCAAGGAAACAGGGACATAGGGAAAGGAGCTGAGCATGAAGCAGTTTCTGGAACAGAGCAAGGCTGAGGCTCATGGTGGGAGAAACCTTCCTCCCATCCTGGTTAACTCCCCGCAGCCTCCCCGGGGCTGAGCCCATCACGTGCCCCGGGAAGGTGCAAGGTCCATCCAGCTGGGCAGGGATCGAGGAGCCCAGGGATGGCAGCTGGCTGCGAAATGAAGAGCCTGCTCTTCCTCCTGGCTGTCCTGCAGCTCCTTGGTGAGTACGCCCAGGGCCCGGCCGCCGTGGCCAGCAGGGGTGACCGCCGGGCGACCTCCGCATTTCGCGTGTGCTGCCGGCAGCCCTGGCTTGGAACAGGCTCCGTCACTCACAGCGTACCTGGCAGGCAAACGGGAGAAGGCATTTCCAGCCGGACGCAGGGAAGGCAGGCAGGGGACTGACTGAGGCTGGGATAGCCGTGCGGAACCTGCTGAGCCTCTCATTTGAAGTCAGCAGCGCTGCGCTGCAGGACACGCTCCCTGTTGAATATGCATGTATCTTTGATGTTCAAGGACTGCGCTTCCCGGGAGACAAGGCCGATTAAATAGCACACTGATATTTCCAGGGCTGGGGAGGGTGCAGGAATGCAGGGCGCTGCTGCACGGGGCAAAGGGATTAAGCGGAGGAGCCTCCGCTGCAGCCGGGTCGGATGCGGAGCCCGGGCATGATCTCTCTTGACTTAGGACACGGGAGGCTTTGTGTGATGGGGCTGGCCGAGCCTTTCGGCTGCAGCTCTGACCTCTCCCTCCCCCAGCTTCCCGGGGCGGCAGGGACACGAGGGAACCGCAGCAAGGACTGAACATCTTGCCAGTACTGTCTAGGGGCTTTTTTTTTTTTTTTTTTCCTTCTTAAGCTCTTTTCTGCTCTGAGCCAGCAAGGTGTTTATGCCCACAACACTGCGAGCAGCTGCTTGGCTCCAGTTCTTACATCGGTAATGTTTTTTTCCCTCTCGGAGGGTTTTAAAGAGGACACGGCACGGGTGTGTTGGCTCAGCCTGAGGGTTCTTTCAGGCACCCCTCAGCCTGCCATGAGGCAGGGGAGCCCCTGTGTGCCTTGTACCTGGGCTCCAGGACTTTCACTCTGGTTAAAAATACATTTTTTAAAAATACGTTTCCCGTTCATCTGGAGATGGCTACTACAGCCAGTAGTCTCAGCAGAGTCCCTGGCAGAGTAAAACGGCACAAATTACACCTCAGGGTGATCCCTGTGAGTCTCTGCAGGCACATCGCACTCCATCATTCGGAGTAGCCGGACCCGGGCTTTGTGCACCTTCCTCTGTCAGCTGGAGTCATTCAGAGCCCCCCCTCCTGCCCCAGTCCCTTCCTCCATGGGCTTTCTACATCCTTTGTAATTTTGTGCATCTTTCTCATACAGAAAAGATGATCCAGTAAAAACGGCAAAAAGTAGGAGGTTTTGTCATTTTCTCTTCTCTGTCTCATACTCACTTGCCTGAAGCCATTTAATTCAGGCTGCTGGAGGTTCATTCATCTTCAGCTGAACATGCACCTCCCAGCCAAGCCTCGGCAATGTCAGGTTGGGAAGCTGCTCTGCTGTGCTTGTGCAGTCAGAGAGGTCAGAGTGAAAACCCTCTCTGTCATGTCCTGTCCCTGGCCAGCAGGCTCATCCCTGTGGAGTCCCAAGGGCAGGACTGCCACTGTCCCAGGAAACCCCAAGGGGAAGAACCCTGTTTCCCAACATGTTTATGCCTCAGGCTGAAGTACACCATTGAATCCTCCCCCTCTAGCTCCAAACACATGAAACCAGCCTGTACTTGTGCTACATGTCCCATAGCAAATGCCCTTTTTTCTCTTGCCCTGTCTTAGTGGGACCCCAGCTCTGCATGCCCACTCTGCACCTTCTGGAAGCTGAAGGTTGAGGAATCTTTACTTGTTTAATTATTCTGAGTGACAACAGGCCCCCCTGCAAGGATTGCTTAACTACCAGGTGTATGTTATTCTCACCCTTTGCCTGAAGGACACTTTTCCTGCCTTATGCCTGCCTGCTAAGTGTTTGTCTCTTGCTTCTCTTCCTGTCTGGGTGGCTAAAACCTCACCCAGCCAAAAAAAAAAATCCCCCGTGTAGAGAAGGGCTGTGACTGCTCAGCTGGGACAATGCAGGAGCTGCTCTTGGGTGAAAAATCCCCAAATTTGGTCTAAAAATGCCAACCCATCCTAAAGCACATCCCAGAGCAGGCTCCCAGTTCCTCCCATGGACTGGAATAAACTGTTTTTTCTGTTCCCTCCCAGCTGCCACTGCTGCCGTGTACAAGCAGTGGATCCCCAACACCAATTTTGAAACCGCTTCCAACTGGGATAAAGGCAGAGTCCCCTGTGCCAGGGATGTGGTTCACTTTGACAAGGACAAGGTATTGACGTTTTAAATTTATTTTTATTTTTATTTTTGTTTTTGCAAAACACCGTCAGGTACTGGAAAAGTCTCTTTACCTGACAGGCCAAAGCACAATTTATTCTTGCTTTTCTTCCAGGTTGTCTCAGTCTTCGTCAAGTCTCCCCACGTGCTGACAGACATGGTAAGGCATGGTGTGCAGAGGTGTAAGAGGGTGGGCAAGGGCAGGGCCAGCCCTGGAGCTCATTCCCCTGTCCCCTTCTCCACAGAATCATAAAATGGTTTGGCTTGGAACAGATCTTAAAGGTCATCAGTCCCCAATCCCCTGCCATGGACAGGGACACCTTCCACCAGACCAGGCTGCTCAAAGTCCCGTCCAACCTGGCCCTGAACACTTCCAGGGATGGGGCATCCACAGCTTCTCTGGGCAACCTGTGCTAGTGTCTCATCATCCTCACAGTAAAGAATTTCTTCCTAATATCCAATGTCCTACTGTTCTCTGTCAGTTTAAAGTTATTCATGAGCTCTGACACTTTCCTCCATGGTCCAGCCAGACCAAGGATGCCTCAGCTGGGGCAAGGGACAGGTATCCTACAGCAGCCTGGGTTTTTCTGTACCATGGAACCAAAAAGCCCATTTCTGTTTTTTGGTGGGTTTTTGTTGTTTTTGTTGTTGGTTGGTTTTGTTTGGTTTTTTGTTTAGTTTTCTTTTGGTTTTTTTTTTTTCTTTTTTTAATTAGGGGAGATGAGAGGGAGTACAGCAAACCCCAATTTCATTTGAAAGAGATTGATTTTTCCTGCTCAAAGGAGGGATAAAACCCCCTTCATGTGATGGAGAGCTTGGTAGTAGTTGGCTGAGGAGCACCAACCCACAGCATTGCTGACACAGAGCAGGCACTAGCCCTGGGCAGAGGCTAAGTGAAGCTGACATCAAAATGTCTCGAAATGAAAACAAACTGTTCTGGGAAATCCCAAAATGTTGCTTGAGAAATTTTCTTTCAAGTGCCATTGGGTTTTATATTTTTCTGTGGTATTATCAGTGTAGCTGTGGCAGCATGGGCTGAAATGTGTGTGTTGAGTGATGTAAGATTGTGGGGGGCTCAACTCATAGGGGTTTCTGAGCAACCTGGTTTTGCCCCACATGAGGAACTCTGCCCTATAGCAGGCTGACAGGCAGCCATGGAAAACATGGGCTCTCAATCTCTGTCACTTGGAGGGTAAAATTTAACAGGGAGGAATTTAAGGGAAAAGCAAACCCACTGCCCTAATCAGCCAGTGGGGGATGGGTCACCAGTGAGCCCTGTCTCAGTGCTGGGACAGGAAGAGATGGGCTGGATCCTGTTTAGAAAACCTCCTCCTCTAGACCTGATGAGCTTGTGGATGAGTTTCCTCTCTTGCTTTTAGGGCAGCTTTGCTTTTTTTATTGGCCATTAAATTTGAAGAAGCCCTTGAAATTTATGTGATGTAATTTGTTCAGGCTGTCTACGCCACTAATAGTTTTGATGCTTTAATAACGCCATGTGCCACGTTTAATCCCTCTACAAATATTTGGAGAAGATGCTTTATTTATATGGCATTTTAAATATGAATTTTTGAAGGAAAGAATGTACTGGGGAAATACGTACAAATATAATGTAATAAATGATGTGGAATTTACCCAGAGAAGAAAAGAGCAAAATACCACTCCAGTAGATTTTATTTTACTTACAGATGAATGTATAATATTTCTAAAGTACTTTCATCAGAGGCCTGTAAAGTGCATAATTGCAGAGCAGCGTCAGTCATTATGGCTGAGCCTCCCTCAGCCAAGCTGGAGAGCAGAGCTGAGCAGCCTGAGAAGAGGGAGATAAACACAACCTTTGCACAACACAAAACAACATCCATGGCCCTGCCCCCTGCTCGGGTGGATGGCTCCTATTGTGACAGAGGGATGGGTCAGGGTGCCCCAGTGACCCCTGGCTCATCCCAATCAAAGGATTCAGAGTGCTGGCAGGAGCCCCTGGGGACACTCTGCTGCCTTGGGGTTTCTGTGGGCCCCCACTGCTGGCAGGCAGCTGCACAGGCTCCAGGGTTACAGTGAATTTTATAGTCCCACTGCTGTGCAGATAGGGAGGACTGCTAGGGGATCAATGAGGGAATGAAGCATCACATGGGCTGTGAGGGCACAGTTCCCCTCCTGCACTGAATTGCACTGCAGGTGAACAGCCAGCCCTGCTTATAACCTGTACTGCAGCTCACACCTTCCTTCTGACCATCACTGCCCCAGCAATTCCCTGTGGAGTGTCCCAGCATGTCTCTTACTGAAGTGGTTAATATTTCTTTTTAATTTCAGCTCAGGCACTTCCCTCCTGTTCACTGTGCTATGCTGTCACCAGGTGATACAGGGACTGCCAAGGTTAGGGATCAAAAAGGAATGAAACCTACCACCTGAGCTGGGCTGCCACTCATGTAAATGCCATGAAATTTGGCAACCAGCTGGTTAGAAAATGAATTGGTCATGAGGCTTTTTGCAGAGAGGCTGGGCTGCACCTGTTCAGCTGCCAGCCACACGCGCTGAAGCATTAATCACTTAAATCAGCAAGAATACATTAAGCTTTAGAGTCACCATGGAGATGCTATACAGCCTTTGGCCAAAAAAGAAAAAAGCAGAATGTTGTTTGCTGTAGTAGCATAGAAGGAAATTCACGACTGAGGAGGGATGAGGCTCTCAGTGACTTTCATGAAGATAGTGCCTGCTGTGACAAGTGTAGGGGAGGATGCTTGGTGGTGGTGGTGGAGGGACAGCATGAGATCTCCCATCCCAACTCCCCAGCTGAGTGGAATGTTGGACAGTCCTCATGTGTCACCATCACTCCTCTCCTAGACATTTATGTGAAAGCTCAACTCTGTACGGTGAGCTCTCCAGCTCCCCTTCCCATCTATCCCATGTGGGCACCAGCTGAGCTCTGCAGATCCCTCCCCATCCATCCCATATGGGTGCCAGCCAAGTGCTGGGAGATGCCTTCTTGGGAGGAGGCTGTTGGGGCACAGAGCCTGCTTCCTTGCTCAGAGCTCACCCACTGAGCACCCAGCTCTGTGGTTATTTGAAATTTCAAATGGATCCCTAATTCAGTCACACACTAAATCCAAATCCAGCTTAAACCTAAGTGGCTTTGATGCACAACCGTTGTGATTAGGCTGGATTTTCTATGGTATTTAGCTGCCTAAAGATGCAGATCAGTATTTAGCCAGCTTTTGGAGGTGCCTGAGACTAAATGGGCAGGAAAGATGGAAATGGAGGTGATGATGCCTGGCATGGGTGCTCCAGGGCTAGGCAGACTTTGTCTCCTGATGGGGGAAAAAGACTCCTGCGAGGGATTGGACCCTCCGGCTATGGCTGTGCTTCCAAAGGGAGCCGGGCCAGGGCATGGCTGCAGCAGTGAGCCTGGTGTTTGCCCCAGTATCACCAGCCCTTGTGCAGTTTGTGCCTGAGCCGGCCAGCACTCACATGCAGGCCAGGGATGGATGCTGCTGCTTCTATTTTTGGGGTGCCAGGAGTCGGGTTTATTCACATGGGCAGAGCAGCCTTGCTCAGCCCCAGGGTCAGGACACTGCCTGGGGTTACTCAGCAGCCCTGACATCACCTTTCCATCTCTGCCCCATCCCCGAGGTCTGCTGTGGGGCGGCATCTGTCTGTACCCCCTCCCTGCCTGTCCCACGAGGGGCTGCAGGGCAGGGCAAGGGTTCAGAGTGTGTGGGGCATTGGGGTCTGACCAGGGACACCTCCCCCAGCCTTATATTTTTAGCTGCCTAATTGCGAGAGCAGAATGTACTCGGCTTTGCTGCAGGATGCTCCCGCTCGGTTCCTGGCAGAGATTGATCTTGAAATGCCAATTGCTCTCCAGGGGCACCGGCTCTAATGAATTGCCACAGTTCGCGCTAGTCCCAGGCACCGGTGCTCCCTCCCCCACCTTCTCCCAGACAGCAGGGTAATGAGACAACCAGAAAAGGGATTATTTTTCCTTCTTCTAAGATGAAGGTAAAAAATTTCAGGGGAGTGTGTGCCAGCACATAATTCCAAAATGGAATCCTGCAGTCTTTTCTGTGTCAGCATTCACACTGAAGGTGTGTGCTAGGAAAGGAGTTTGGTAAAGCAGCCATTTACACTCATCTCCCCGAGTCTATTTGCTCATTTCAGGCTGGTTTCCAGCAGGAGGAGTTACTAAAGTCTGTGATGAGCAGAGCAGCTTGCCAGCATCCTGGGCTGCAGCGGATGCTGGAGCCCGTCTGTCTGGGAAGCTGCTCCATGGACCGTCTGCCATCCCTTCAGTGCTGGGCATGGCCCCTCTGCCCACACCTCGAGCCTCTTCCCAGCTTTCTCTGACCTTGTCTGCAGAGGAAAGGAAAAGGACCTTAACTAATCCGAAATAGATTTGGCAAATGGCTTTAAGCCTCTCTATGTCTTCTGCATCCAGAGCTCAATATCGTCAGCTACCCAAGGGGCTTCCCATGTCTCTGTGACATCTGATTGCTGTACACTGTCGGGACCTGTTCGGCCAGGAGTGTGTACTGGGGATTTGCAATCAAGTTAATGGGCTTTTTGGGTCTGTTTGTTTTTTATCCTCCCATGGCTTTCACTGGACCCTGTGGGGTGGTTTGGCAGGGGCTGTGCCAGCCAGCCAGCACCTGTGGGGGATGGCCAGGAGCTGTGGCTTCTCTGTAGGGATGGGCAGGACCGTGATGTGCTGGGAACCTCATGTGTCAGGCCACCCCGGTGCCAGGGGCTGTAGTGGCAAGGCCAGGTTGGGCAGGTGCTGTGGGGAGCCCCTGTGCTCACACAACCTAAAACGTGAGGAGGAGACACAGCAGGGGAGCAGGCTCTGGCATTAATGACGGCGTGGCTGTGCTGCTGCTGCTGGGCAGGAGGGGAGGCAGGGACACGGGCAGGGAGAACAGCCAAGCACCTCGTTAGCTTGCAGAGGATGACACTGAAATGATGATATACCCTGGCATGCTGCTCCTGTGCCTGTACTCCTGCCTGCCCTGGGTCAGAAGCAGAGGTGTAAGCTACTGCTGGGATAAGAGCAGGGCTGTGGGCATCCCCCACCACTGCTGGTGGGGCCCATGGACAGCAGCCCCAGCTTCTGTGCCCCAGGTGTGCTGCACCAGCCTGCATGAGCAGGGGCTTCACAGGGATACAGCCTGCATTTCTGGCCTCGTTTCCTTGGGAAGCTAAAGCCCCATTCCTCATGGGACTATACTCCTGGGCAGGGAGGTCTTTGGGCAGCAAGGTGCTGCCTCAGCAGCAGGTGACCCTTCTCAGCTCACACGGAGGTCTTGGGGTGGCAGAAGGTCATCCTGCCTTCCTGGGGACCTGGACTAGCTGCTGTGGGCTCAAGGGCCGTGGCAGGAACAGGCTGGCTTTGGCAGCAGACTGAGGGTGTGGGGTGGCATATGTGGCTGAGGGGAAGGACACTGTCCTGAGGATGCAGGTGAAAGCTTCACCCAGACCAGAAGGTGAATAAATGAAGCCCCAGTAATGAACCCAAGAAATGCTGCTGCAAGCGAGCCCCTGGCAATGCTCCAGAGTTGTCAGAAGGATTCACCTGTGGGTGAACCTGGTGCTGTGCCTTTCTGGGGTGTCGGCCAACACCTGGATATCACCCAGGCACCACCACCAGCTGCGCTGAGACCCCCAGCCCCAACAGGCACTGGGAAGATCCCTGCTGTTCCCACCTGTGGGCAGAATGGGCAGGGCCCTTGTGCCTGCTGCCCGGCTGCCTGCTGCTGTCCATGGGCTGCCACTGCCCCAGCAGGGCAGAGCTGGGCTGGGGAAAGAGAAAATGGAAATCATTTCCCTTGAGCATTATTGCTTGTGGTGGGTTACAACAATCTGTGTTGGAGCAATAGCCCACCTGCATCTTATCCCAGTGATGTTTTTCAATGGAGGGCCAGAAGCACCAGTGCCAAAGCTGCTCCTGGGCTGGGTGCCAGGCAAGGGGATGTACCCAGGGGCTGATGGCTGCTGGTTGCTGCTGATGCAGCCGTGGATGCAGCACTGCAGAGCTCAGTGTACCCAGGCAGTCTTAGGGTTGAATGATGGGGATGGTAGCACTATCTCATCCAAGCAAGGAATTCAAATGCATTGATGCTGCAAATAAAAGCAAGGCTGGAGGAAGACCTGGCTGCAGTCACAAGTGTTGTTCACCCAGGTTAAAGCACAAGTGCTGCATTTTTCTTGTGCTGTGACATGCCAGTCACAGTGCTCCTGTCAGTCATCTCAGCCCAATGCTTGTGACTCAAGCAGAGCCAGGATGCGCCAGAGGCTGGTTAAGGCCATCTGATTGGAAAGTCATCTCTCAGGACTTTGCTATTTTTTTATTTCACATTTTGGAGGTTAGTTTCTTTTTCACTTATGCATTGGGGCAGCAGATTCTTTCTGGTAGTGCAATGCTGGGGCTGGTCCCAGAGCCACATGGGGTCTTTCCTTTCTTTTCTTTTTTTTTTTTTCCTGACTTCGTTAAGAAAAATTATGACTGTGTTCTGTGTTTCAGTTGTCATTACACTTGATAATGATAACTGAGGAGGTAAGTGATTTACCAGTAACAGCGATGGGAAATGACTAATGGGACTCTAAGCACTCGCTGTATTAATGGCTCTGGAGTACAGGTTGGCAGGAGGAAGGGAAAGCAGATGAAACTGCCAGCTTTTTGGCTTTGGTCCATTGGTACTGTCATTGCTCAGTTCAAGATGTACTTGGAAAGTGGCCCAACCTGTATGCAATTTCCATACTAAACTCTCAAAGGTAGAAAACAACTGCCCAACCAGAATTTCCATTTGACCACTGCAGTGAGCCGAGATGCTTAACTTACGTTAGGAAAAAAGAAAGGGCAAATTATTTACAAAGATCCACTGGATGATGGAGACACTCCTGAAATGCTGCCCAGTGGTGAGAATCTCAGGCAGGGCTGGTGGTGAATGTGCAGCACGGCTGCCTCAGTGGGCAGGGAGCCATAGCTGCAGGGCCAGCCCCAGAAACTCCTGTGACAAAGCAGAAGTAAAGAACTTCTCCTGAACTTCATGTTTGTGGAGATGAGGTGACTCTGTCCCCTGCCTTGCATCGTGTTGTGTTGCATCTTAATTCCAGGGCTGGTGCCTGCAGTGTTTGGGTAATCCCAGGGTGTGAAGGGACACTGTGTGTGCTCACTCTCATTTCCCTCCCACACTGACACCCACATAAGCAGCTTCCTCTGGGCTTGGGACATCCAGCCAGCCTGGGATTTTGGCCTCAGCAGTGGAGGAGGATCTCCTCTGGTGGCTGGAGAAGCTGCATCTTCTCCAGAGAGATCAGAGGCCAATGTCTCCAGAGCACAGGTGCTGCAGGGATGGGGCAGATTTGGCATGGGGCAGATTTGGCACAAGGCAGATTTGGCATGAGACATTTCTCCCAGCTCTCCTCTTGAGCAGAACAGCTGCTATGTCCTGCTGGCCCATCCAGACCTGCCCACCCTCCCAAGCACATGCAGGATGCACCACCTCACTTGGTCATGGAACTGGTGTTGTGCATCCATGTGTGTGTCTCTAACCAAGCAAGTTATCCTCTTAAATCTCATCTCCTCTCTTACCATACTGAACTCAGCCCTGCCACGTGAATCCTTGATGTGTTTTCCTTCCCCCCCAGTTAGTTTGTGAAGGTCTGAATGAACCCTTGGACACAAAAGCTTCTTATGTCCTGCCTGGTCATCACAGGGTGTTTGGGAAGCTCTGACCCATAGCCATAGTAAAGTGGTAACTACAGGGAAGAGAGCTATCAGGCAGGGAGGGATGAGAGCAGGGGTTTCCCAACCCAGTGGTCTTGATCCAGCCACAACACTCACAAATGCCAACTTCAGCAGCCTGGGAAAGCAAGTGGAGAGCAATCATGGTCCTGCTATGTAACCATCCCCCTCACCAGCAGCTGCTGGCTGATTTTCCTCCTTCCACCCAAAGATCCCTGCAGCTTTGGGTCTGAGTGCCCAGAGCTGACTGCTGTGAAGGGTTGGTACGCTGTGCTGGTGAAAGGATCTGCTGCACCCCATCCAAAGCCCCACAGTGAGCAGCTCAGATGGGCCCCAGAGGCAGCTGGCCACCCTTGCTGCCTGGCCCTGCTGTGCACAGCTGGCTGCAGGGGCCCAGACAGCAAACTGGGCAAGAGGCAGTGCCCAGGGGCTCCAGACTACAATGGCCCAGCCAGTCTGGGAGAAGGGACTGGGCTGGCAGTGCTGCTGGCACTGGCCTGAGTATGGGCAACAGCTGACTGCTCCAAAATGTCCCATTGCCTGCTCCTGCCTGAGCTCACAGGAAAACAAGCCAGGGCACTTGAAATGAAATACAGCATTTTGTAGTTGAAGCTGGTAGCATTGCCCTCACCCAGCTGAATGCAGGCCAAGTCCTGAGCCTCAGAACAGACGTGTTTTGATGGCTTTTTCATCTGCAGCTAAAGGACATAATGCCTTTTGTATCCTGGCAGACCTTTCAGCCTTTTTCAATGCTTCAGTATTGGACAAATTTCCTCTACTCAAAAGTAATAGAAATTCAGAGAACCTGATGGCAGGACACAGGCCATCACTGTCTGATGGAGCAGTGTCCATAGGCAAAGGGTTCTTCATGGCTGGGGGGGAGACTCCACAGCCTTGGGGCACAGGTTGTCCCAACCCCAGTTATTCCCAGTGCCATCCCCTCTTGTCCAGCCCAATGTATGGCATTGCTGGGTCCAAAGCAGATGGTGCAGAGGAGCACTGTCAGATAGCACTTCTTGTGGCTGTGGGCAGCCACCCTCTGCTCTCTATCCTAGTTTCTCATGGTTCCTGAACCAAGAGGGGCACCAAGGATAAGGCCTTCAAAGCACTGCACCACCAAGGCACCAAATTTCTTAACAGGTGCCTACTTACACTTTGGGGATGATGAACTTCTTGCCTTGTCCACCTCCCCCATGCCTTTCCCATGGTGGCCTCTGAGTGGGACTGAGCATCCTCAGGCAAAACTGGCCAGGGACAGAGAGCTATCATGGCCACCTGCAGCAGTCAATCATAAGTCTTGCTTTCTCTAACCTACATACATATTTAAAGACCAATTAAGTACATGAAACCTTAAAATCCCATTTAACTTTTTCTGCCTGAGCACAGGACCCTCCCTGTACATTGGCATAACTCAGTCCTGGAGGGCTTTCAGCTGCTGTTGGGGAGTGATGCTAAAACACTGGATAGACCAAAGAAGAGAACGGAGCCTTGAGTGTCAGTGACTCTAAAATATTAGGAAAAACCATGACTTTCCCTCTGCCATTTCTAAATGTAAAGTAAGATGGGGCTTGGCTGGATAACCTGTTTGCTGTGAATGAGTTGCCTGAGTTGATCATGTGCCAGGGCCTGTCTTAGAGTTAGCAGTGCTGGCTGGTGACCCAGGTGGCCACAGTTTCTTGCTGAAAAGGTTCCCATGGCAGAGCTGTGCCTGTTGAGGTTTGTCAATGGCTCCAGGCTGAAGTCAGGTCAGTACTGTGACCCTGGCTACCTGCTGGTGATGTCCTACCCAACAAGAAGAGGGTCTGGCTCTGGCAAGCTGCTCCAAATGCCACTGTGTGTTTCCCTTAGCTTGTGCTCAGTGCAAATTCACAACCTGACACTAGCCAAACATAGCCTGGGCCCCTGAGTTATATATTGTAGAGCAAGCACAGCCCCTGGAGGTGGGAACCCATTAAGTGAGGGGGCCTCTGGCACTTGCAGAGTAAGGTTGGGTTTTTCTTGGTGTACAAACCATGTATAAATCTATTCCTGAGCTGCTGCGAACATGTACAAGAGGAGGAAGACACTGTTAAAGATTTCATTTTGCCTTTTCCTTTTCTTGCTTCTCTGAATGCTTTTCTGTGTTATGGAAGATAATGTCAAACTGCCTCTCCCCATTGCAGGATCTCCATCTGTAAAATCGGGAGCTGATACTTTCCCATTTACATGGGACATGGTAAGGGTGGCTCCTGATAACTGTGAAGGAGACTGTGAGCGTAATAGGCAGCCTAATAATTAGCAGTGTTATTTGATTACAAGCCTGGGTGGCTGGCAGCAGGACAGTAACACTCTGCATCCCTTCTTCTAGTACCTGCCCCTGAATGGAGAATTCGTGCTGGCAGCTGGTGCAGCATTCACAGCTTCTGATGGCAGCTGGGATCCAGGCTGTGACTCAGGTATTTTGTGCCCAAACCAGGCACCCCATCAGCCTGTGATGAATCATGCAAATTCAGCCCAAATACCTCTACAAAGGTCCTACCTCAGAGCAAAGTGAATCACTCCTCTTCAATACTTACCTTTTCTTTGATGACCTCCCTCACATCAGATCTTTTTTTCCTCCTAGATCACCTGTCTTCTAAAAAGGTAATTATAGTAGGAAAGCCTTTGAAGTTGTAGCAGAGAGGCAAATATTGTTTGTATTTTCCCCTGCGTATTAAGCATGTAGCCACATCAAAGCCCTTATTTTTTCTGCCACGGTGTTTCTAAAGAAAACCAGTAAGGAGTTACACACTGGTGAGCCAAACCATGGCCATCACAGCAAGCTGGCCTTTGGCCCCACACGCACCTACAAGCCTCCAGCCCCTGGCTGAGGCAGGAGGTTTGTGTCATTGGTGCCTGCTATTATCTGAAAGCTATTTTCTAGGGAGGTGTATTTTGGGTGCTTAAGAGCTACCACATGCTTTCAGTGGCAAGTAACTTTTTAGTTCCTCTACAGAGAAGGAGGCATTCAAGCAGAACACCTGTACCTGCCCTCTGAATGGAAAAAAAAAAAAAAAAAGAGAAAAAAGGGAGAAAAAGTCTAAATTGGTCTCCCCAGAGGAAGGATTGTAGCTTAAGACTCTCTGGAGCCACTCTGAAATCCTTCATCCCTATAAATTCTTTTGTTTTGGGGCTGTTTGCCCCCCAGCAGGGGTGCTCTGGCATTGGCACTGGGCTGTGGCAGGATGCTTGACACTGGGCTTTTCCTGCTGACCATGCACTGCACCCCTGAAATCAGCTGGCGTTTCTGGAACAACTTTTACAAATGGACTTCTTTAAAGCACAATTTCAAAATGAATGAGTATAATTCAGTCACTAAGTACCTGCATGCTGGCTGAATTGGTAAAGGTTCAGCTGCTGGGAAGGGAGAGAAGAAATCAGGGCACTGCATGATGAGACTAACCAGCAGGGAAATGGTTAATGGTTAAATAATTGATAGGTAAATGGGGCACTGGCTTTGGGGTTATCTGCTGCAGGGAGCAGGGCTGGTCACATTTCTGCAGACCTGCCAGACTGCTGGGAAATAGACATGAATTATCATACCCGTTTTTGTCAGATTTAGCTGTTACTCAGCATTCAGGCAGATGTTTTTCTCCTTAACCAAAAGGATGAGCTTTAAAAAATGGGAAAAAATATCCTGTGGGATCTGGGCCTGGAAGCCTTCAGGCAGATGTGGGATTTGGGCTGAGACCCCTGCCCTGAGTTCTGGGAAGCTTTGCCAAGTTCTGGGAAATGCCTGCAGTGTCTGCCCCTGAGGGTGCTGCCAGGGCCAGCCCTTGGCTCCCTTCACTTCAGGCCAGACAGTGCCGGATTTACCAACCCAGATGTATCTGCCGGGGCTTTGGATTTGGGGTTGAGTCACGCTCAGCCTTTTCTATCCCTTTTCCAGGTGGAACAGTGAGGTTCGCTGATGCCGAGCACCGCGCGTGGTTCGACCCCACCCTGTGGCAGGATGTTCTTCCCAGCGGGGAGCTGAGGCCGAGCGGGCCCATCTTTTCTGTGGATGAGGAGCGCGTCCCGTGCCGCCACGATGATGTTATCTTCCCGCCCGAAACCTCCTTCCGGGTAAACACCGACTCATCGCAGCCGGTGATTCAGCTCCGCAGCATCTCTGTCATGGGCCAGGTAAGGTGGGGAGGGTGAGAAACTGGCTCGACGCCTTCTCCCCACAGCCCCGGGGAAGGATCAGCTGGAGATGGGGGAGCAGCGCTGCACAGGGAGATGGGGCACACCCGTGGGGCTACAGCTCCGTGAGCTGCTGCTGTGGATGGCCTCGATGGCTTTTTGCATCGACCTGTTTGTTATCGCCTCCCTCCCTGCAGTGTGAGAGCGCAGGCTGTCTCACTGTGCATGTTTAAAAAGGGGCCAATGTGCACGGGTCAAACCGGCAGCAAATGGCAGCTTCCCTGTCTCCCAGGGGTCCCTCCCTTCCCGGGCACGTGTCTGCAGCCGTGCTGCTCAGGGACCCTCTGGGGACACCTCCCTCCTGCCCCCGACCTTAACACGGCCTGTGGCCCAGTGATCATCTCCCAGTTTTGCTTCAGCACTGCTCTTTAATTGATTGGAGGGATAATTATAGAAGCGCTGGCAGCCTGCTGTGCCTCAGCCTGGGAATCAGGCTCCCCATGAGCCCTGTCCCTCCTGGTCGGGGGAGCAGGAGATCACAGGCGCTGCAGCAGTAAACACAGACTCCTTCCAGGAGTGGGGGATGCGGCAGGCGTTTCATAAGTTATTTATTATTTCTGCTGCTGTGCTGGCTGGGATCTGCCATTTCGGGGCCAGGCATTAGGGAGCTGCTTTTTGAGTAATAGACTCGGTTGGTGCCCAAGCAAGTCTGAACAAGGCAGCACCCCAGTGGAACTCACCCCAGGCACACATAGCCCCAGGGATGGAGAGCTGGATGCTCTTGGGTGCTCAGAGTGATGCTGGTCCTGCTGATGCCTTAGACTACACCACAGCATATCTTCACCCCCAGGCATCACTGCCGGCTGTCCTTCAGGACAGGGGCTGCTACTGATTGATGATATAGAAGGAGAAGGTGCTTTTTATGATCATAGCATATTTCCAAAGAACTGGCCCTATGAGCTTCTCTATCCCTTTGTAGCCAGCCTACTCTATGCTCTGTGATGACTATTTTCACCCCAGGCCCTGAGAAATCTGCCTGTTGTGCCAGAGCATGGAGACACTTCCTGTGGAAGAGAGTGGGTGAGGGAATCTCTGGTGACTTGGCAGGATGAGGCTGATCAGTCCGATTCAGCCTTTGCTGATGTAAAGCACACAGAAATTCTTCTCAGATAGAAGGAAAACAGCTCAGATCCAGCCCCCTTCCTCCCAATAGTGAAAAGCTGGTAACTTGAATTCTCTGAGCGAGCAGAAAGATGGAAAGCTAAAGAAGAAAAGGCCCAGCTATCTCGTTGTCATTTGGTTTTAGAGAGAGTTTTTCTGTTGGCCCAGGGGAAAAGATGGAATGGGTGTATTGGCAGGGTTTTCCTGCTGCATCACTGGCTGCAGCGGGGCTGCCCAGTGGTGGCCATCCGATGTGACATCAGGTGTCCCAGCAGCACAGCTGGGTGTCTGGGGACAGCACTGGGACCTGTCCTGGGATACTCACCTGCTTTGCTGTTCTTCCCTGCACAGGAGCTGAACACCCCATCGTCCTGGGCTGGGTACCAGGGGGGCCCCTCTGCCCCGCTGCAGTTCCATGGCAATGGCACTCTCCAGGTGACAGGCACTGGCTGTCCTGATAAGTCTGGCTGTGCCTGTGGAAACACCCTGGTGAGTCTTCCCTTTCCCATTTTGGGGGCTCCAGGGCAGTTTGCAGGGGGAGTGACTGATGCTGCCCTGCTCTCCTCTAGGATGGCCCCCGCATCTGCGCAGCCCTGCTCAGGGCATCAGGGAGGCAGTGCCCAGAGCCAGCATGCCAGAGCCCTTTGCAGCCCCTTGGCCACTGCTGTAGGGTCTGTGGTGAGTGGGGGACACGGCCCTATTCCTCTTCCCTGCCATGCCAGCTGCCCCAGCCTGTTTCACCTGTCTCTGCATGGGAAAGTTGAGTGCAGGGGGTGCTTGTTGCTGGTTGTAAGCTGGAGTTTTGCTGTATCACTGCTGCCAGGGGTCCCATCTGTGGGTCCCATGCACAGATCCCATTGTGCCACCTTCCCAGCATGTCTCTCTGAAGAGATCCTGGCTTTTGGGAGCCTGTTCTGAGTCACAGCCCTTTGTCCCTGCTTCTGGTTTATCCTGTCAGGATGTCACAGCTCGTCAAGCTAATAGGGCTCTGCTGAGTTTATGCAGCCAAAAACACGCAGAGGAAATGCAACCTTTTCCACTGTAATGTCAGCTTCCCAACAGCCAGCTTGTTTAATTTCATTTAAAATAAAAGCATGCAGATTGACAGTGTTGTCTCTGCAACGCATGCTCCTCCATTAATCTGCATGAAATATTGCTAAGGGCAATATTAATGCACAACTGTACCTGGGTACTTGGTATCCAATATTTGGTATGTTATACCAAATTAATTTAAATGGCACCATATGTTTCTCCAACGTCTTCCTAAAAGCATAGTCCCTTACAGTCTTTAGGGCAATTTAAAAATTCAACAAATGCTTAATTGTATTTTTTCCCAGGAAAATATTTGTCTCCATGACTGCAGTGCAGTGGTGCAGAGAGTGCAGGTGTTCCCTCCTCTCAGCCTTGTCCCCAAAGCCAGGGTAGTGCTGCTGCACCACAGCCTCATGGCCCCAAAACCAGGGACATGAAGAGCTTCCCAGAGGGATAAGTGTGAGAAAGCTTTCCAGGGAAAGCGTCTCTCCAGAATATGTTGGAAAGCCAAAAGCCTTTCATCAAACCCAGCTGACAAAAAGACCAGCAAGGGAGGTTTCTCTCTGAGCCCAGCCAGACCAGTTGCACAGGGTACCAGAGGTTCCCCAGTGCCTTTTGTGGAAGTCAGAGCTGTGCTGCTGTGGCTGCTCTCTGCCCACACGTGGTGACAGTTTGATGTCTGTTTTCTGGCTGCAGGGGCCACCATTAACCTGGATTTCACTCCGGATTTTGACCTGCAGAAGTACCAGGACAGATTGGTCCAAGAGCTGCTGAGCCAGGTACATCAGCCTGTCAGATTGGGAGGGGTTAATGAAACCACAAGCCACTCAGGCCACATCTGCCAGTGACTTGATGCCTGTGGGATTGTCTGGGCTGGGCATGTGGGCAGGGGTGCAGCTCACTCCCCACCACCCTGCAGGGTCCACTCTCCCCTGTGACCCCTTGGATGTGCCTGCTTCCTGTGGGGGCTGGGTCCCTTGCTCCCCACCACAGCCCCACCATCCACTGAGCTCAGGGCAGGAAGGGCTGCTGAGATGGAATGGGGAAGGATGCAGGGGGGCTTGCTGGCAACCCTGCTCTAGAAAGCAGAGGAGGTCAGGTCTAGGTCACATGGGAGCTCAGTGCACACAGCTGGGATCATGCACACCTGCAGCAGGGCATTCCCTGGCCTCTGGCTGACACTGAGCTGCTTTGCCATTCCCCTGTAGACAAGCACTGGGTTGGTGACTGGCACTGGTCAGCTCCCAGATGCTCTACAGAGCACCTCTTCATGCTGCTGCTTGTCAGACACAGCATGACATCTCTCCTGTTTGCCAGGGGCTGCCGGGGGAGAAGGTGTGCTCTGCGTTGCACTGGGAGGTTCAGTACTGGAGTATTTGCTCTATTGATCCTGAGCTGAAAGCTGTCTGCCTGCCCTCCTCACAGCCACACGTCTTAATACAGCTTTTAATGGGTGTGATACATGAAATTGCTTTCTCAGCAGCTCTCCTCCATTGGGGTTCTTTGCGTGCTGGGTGCTGGTCACAGCTTGGGAGAGAGGGGACATACAAGCCTCTCCTTTGGGAAATGCAATGGCACTGCTGTGACAGGGGTGACAGCTCTGTGCTGGGGCTCACATGAAGATTCAGGTGGGCCTTGCAGCTGCACCCATCGTGGCTGTCTGGAGATGTGCCTAATCTGTGCCTACCCTCTCATGGGCTTTACGTGTCTCCTTGTGTTTTGGGAAGCCCAAATACACTGGCGTGCAGATGGCCATATCCAAGGTGCACAAAGCACAGACCTTCCTGGGCATCACGTCCCGAAGCTCCACTCCTCTCATCCAAATTGTGCTGGTTGATGACAGAGCAGGAGTGCAGGCGGGCACTGCAGCGGAGCAGCTGGCAGCAGACATCATGGACAGCATAGCACAGCATGGTAACCCCCCTGTCCTCCTCAGCAGGTCCCCTGCAGGTGCACCCAGACCCACTGCTGGCCAGAGCTGTGTTCCCTGCCAGCAGCCCACATGTTCAGAGGGGTTTGAATGTCTCTAACAAGGGAGATTCCACATTTCTTTGCAGCCTGTCTCCATAACTCACCATCTTCACAGTAAACCAGTTTTTTATATATAAATACTTAGATAAACATAGGTGTTTAAGTGGAATTTACTGTATTCAGTATCTGCCCATTGCCTCTTGCCCTGTCACTGGGTGCTGCTGAGAAGAGCCTGGCTCAGTCCAGCTGTGGCTGACCAGGATAGGGCAGAGCAGAGTGGAAGGGACACTTGCCCTGCTGACAATTCTCCTCATGCAGCCTGAGATACCAGTGTGCTTCCATACCATGTCTGACCATGACCAGCTTGGTGCCCTCCTGGGCCCCCAGGTCCCTGTCTGCAGAGCTGCTCTGCAGCCAGAATACTGCTGGTGGAGGCAGACAGTGGAAGCTGACAGATGCTGATGGTTGCACAGGTCACAGCCAGGGGACCTGGTGGTCACTGTGTGGGTGGCAGACTCACAGGTCTGTCCCCATTTAATCCATCCACTGGTGAATCCCATCCCTGTTCCCAGGGAAGGGTGATCAACCAAGCAAGCAGGGCCAGATTCAGGCAAAGGCTCCCTCTGCCATGGGTGTGGGGATGTGTTGCCCTGTATAATCCTCGTCCCTGTTTCTTCCCAGGTGAAGCTCTCGGCATTTCAAGTGGCAAAATGGAAGTGGCCACTGGCAGCACTGCCAGCGGGCAAGTGGGGAGCCACCCAGTGAGCAGAATCACAGCAGGGACAGTCATGGGGCTGCTCTTCAGTCTCCTGCTCCTTGGAGGGATCCTCTTTCTCTACAGAAGGGGAAAGCTGAGGTAGGGACGGGGCTTCTGCCAGCAGCAAATATTCAGGCTGCCTCTGCTTGGGAGCAGCTGCCAGCCCAGGCTGTCCTTCCAGCCTGGCACACAGGGGCACACGGTGCTGCCCAGAGCTCTCAGGGAGAAGGGCATGGCCTGGCAGCCCCAACATTGCTGTTCCCAGAGCCACAACATGGTTTGGGTTGGAAGGACCTCAGACACCATCTAGTTCCAACCCCCTGCCACAGCCAGTGACACCTTCCACTAAACCAGGTTTCTCAGAGCCCCAACCAGCCTGGCCTTGAACACTTCCAGGGATGGAGCATCCACAACTTCTCTGGGCAACCTGTGCCAGTGCCTCACCACCCTCACAGTAAAGAGTTTGTTCCCAATATCTAATCTAAACCTGCCCTGTGTCAGTTTAAAACTTGTCCTTGCTCCTCATGGTTTACTGGAGGTGAGGTGGCTGAAAGGCACTTCTGTACTCTTGGACTGTTGCTTCATTCTCCTCCACGACCAGGAGGAGCTGCCTCTTGGCAGGGTGCAGTGTGCTTGGGTGGGAGCAGGGCTGCTGCTGCTCTGCTGGAGCTCTGCACAGTCTAGTCATGGTGCCTGGTGACATCTCCTGTTCCTTGGCACCCTTAGTTTGCAGCCCTCCTGGGGAGGGGAGGACAGAACCTGACAGCTGCTCAATAGAAATGCATCAAAATAATGCAAAACACTTGTCCCACAACTTCATAACTGTTAAAGGGAGAGACAGCATCCAAAAGCAATTGCAGGTTCTGGTGCATTGCTTGTTCACACAGCATGGAGTACGAAGTGCAGGTCCCAGGGGAGGGCTGGAGGGTGCACCTGACCACAGCTGGGAGCTAATCAGAAATATCCCTTCTCCATCGTCTTTTTCCCTCACAGCTTGGAGATGGGGCCTGGCAGTGGTTAGGGCATCCCAGCAGTGCCCATGGCAGGTGCTTGGGGCACCCACCTCCTCCCACATGCACTCACCTTCACGTGGAGGGTTTTGCAGGGTTTACTGGCTGCCTGCTGATCCACTGTGGGTTGTCTCATTTACCCAGCTGTGCGAAAATGGGGTTGACTTTACACGTTTCATAACCAGGGGCCAGGAATTCTTAAACTTGCATGTACAAAGTGCACCTCTGCCAGGGTGTGCTGAGTTCCCTGGTGCTGGGGCTGCCGTGTCACAGGCTCACAAGTCAAGTTTTTTGTTCCCTCCCACTCCCTCCCCTGGGATTTTGTCACTGTGCAGCAGTGGCCCTGGCCAGGAACACTTGCCCTGCTGCTTGACACATGCTGACATGATATTTCCTAGCAGTAAACCCATGCCTTCATTTAATTTCTAAATAAAACTCCCAGACCCATAATTGCTACTTGATGATTTATCTTTGACTGATGCTTCTTTGGATGCTGGACAAGCCTTTGAAACCAGCTCTGTCAGCAGCAGGAGGGAATTTTGTGTAGCTGTGGGAGACAGAGCTGGGCCTGTCCCACTCCTGCTGCAGGTCCTCCTTATTTCCACTGAAAGGGGCCCAGCAGAGCTTCTCTCAGAGCTCCTGAGGTCACATGTGTGGACCTGCTGTTGAGCTCACATGCAGCAGGTGCCCAGTGCAGGGGAGTGCTCAGTGACTGGGACCCTTAGGATAAAAGCAATGAAGAAAATAATGCAAGTAGTGATAGTGATTAAGATGAAAAAAATTGTAACATGATAAAAGTAATTAGTACTTGTTGAGATTGCAGTGGGAACAGGTGTCAGCTCTGTAGCAATTCATTTAGGCCACAGGGAAGGAATGATTGCTCCAAAGTGAAGCCTGTGCTAGAGTTGTCAGCCTCTGCAAACTCCTCCCTCCAGAATGCAGGTCCCAGATCCCCAAGCTTAATGATTTCAGCTGGATGCAGCAGCTTTTCCCTGGGAAAGGGTACAGATATCCCATTTCAATCACAGCCTGACATTTTGCCCCTGTGTGTTTTCCCATCCACCTCTTAAAGCCGTAGGGTTTCAGCTGGGGCAGCTGCAGGGGTGGGAGGGATGTGGATGGGGATGCTCAGCTCTCTCCCCAGGTTTCCTGCCCTGCACCTGCCCGGGTCCTGGCACAGATTGGAGGAGCCAGTGTCCCCTGCACCAGCCAGTGACAAAGGCTTCGACAACCCCGTGTTCAGTGTGGTGAGTCACCACTGCCAGGGACACCGGGGTGCTCGGGGGTGTGGGCAGGAGCTGCTGGGTGCCATCACACTCCTGAAAGCCTCTTGGGGTTACCCTGACAGGGGCCCTGCTTTCCCCAGACCAGGAGGGATCTGTGGGACATTCCTGTTCTCCCACAGGTCGCCAGCCTCTCAACTGCTGTGGGGACTCAGCACTGGGTGGGTTTTGCTTCTCATCCCCATCAGTTGTTTTTCCTCCCTTGCTGTTGCAGGAGCCTCCAGGTGCTGATCTTGGAGAGGAGACACCTAAAGATCTCCAGGTCTTCTACCTCAACCCTCTGTATGATGCAAGTGAGACAGAGACCTGATGGTGTGGACTCATGCTGGGGGCAGACACCACTCCCTTGAGGACACCACTACCTCTCCAGCTCTCACAGCCCCTCACAGTCCCTCATATCACTCCTGGTGGGATTTCAGCCAGAAGCAGATCCCACATGAATAAAAGTGTCTGTGCAGTGAAGGAAACCATAGCAAACCTTCACTGTTGGGACTCAGTCACATGGACATGGCCTCCCTGGTGTTACTTCTGGGTTTTAAACTGTATTTTGCAGGTGTCATTTTTTTTTAGATAGTTCAGCATTGAGATTTGGGTCTCAGATGGTATCCAGAGAAGTTGGGGTCTAGCTCAGCACCCCATGCTGGGCACACAGCAGCTTGAAGGAAGCATCCCTGGATGCATGACAGAAATTCAGTGCTCAAACACATTTTAGGATGTGACCCAGAGCCCTCAAGACCTGGACCCATTAACTGGAAGGTTGTTTTGCTTTCCAGCACTGTGCTCAGTACTGGAGATCTCTGCTCAGGGTCCCCATTCCTCCTCTCACTCCTCTCCACTGGGTGCTGGTGACGTGCAATCCTGATTGGACAGTTCCCTCCCCAGGGAAGCTTCTGGAGCTTGCTTCTTCCCTCTCTGCCTGGACTGATAGGTAAGAAACCCTCTTGGACCTTTGGGGATTTATTCTGTTATTCCTCGAGGTGAGAAGGTCTTCCCATGGTAGAAGGGGAAGGGAGTTTGGTGCCAGGGCCCCCAGGGAGGGATGCAGGCAGGAGCTGGGGGCTGGGGACAGTCACACCAGCCCATCTCTGATGAGGGTTGGGGCAGTGGCACTGAGGGGCCTCGTTAGTGCTGGCCTGTGTCAAACACCATCATCTGCCCACAATGTCAGGCAGCACATCTTTATGGAGCAGGGCTGATGGGTGAGGTGGAAATTATGGATATGTATGCAAATGAATGCAAATTTACACTCTACTGAGTGTTCAGTAGGGCTTGTTGGCATATTCCATAAGGAAGCAGCTATTTTAAGTTTATAATATTTTGTTCTAGTCTCTGGAAGACATAATCCCTCCTCAAAGGCCTAGGAATTCATCATTAGGTGCATCAGAGCCCTGAGATGGGTAACAGGCAGCATGTGGTGGTGGGACCAGCCCTGCCCTCTGGAAACAGGCAGGACAAAAGCACAAGGCAGGCAGGGAACAAGAGCTCTCGGAGCTCCTGCTTGCTGAGGTGAATTTGCAAGTGGGGCAGAGCCAGGAGGAATCCTGTGCTCAGGGCACACACACCCTTGGGATTTCACCTTGCACACCTCTCCTGAGGGGGCTCCTCCACCAGTACTGGGATGAAAAGCAACTTGCCTGGGCAGGAGTTTCTGCTGCTTCTGTCAAGCACTTGTTGCTGGGTGAAATAGTCACCGACCAGGTCAAAAAGCAGAGAAAGCCATCAGCCTGCAGCAGCTGACATGGGCATGTTGGGAATATTCAATCCCCACCATCCCATGGTCCTACAACCACTGCATCACTCTGGGGAGCAGTGACCCAGGGACGGGACCCCAAAACTCACCTCACAACACACAGTCTCTCCTGTGACGTGAGCCCAAGGTGGATTCCCACCCCAAGCCCTCCTGCTGACCCCACAGGACCAGAGAGCACCACGTGGCCAGGGCTCAGTGCAGCTCAGCAGCCGTGGTGTTACCATGGTGCCTGGGAGAGCAGCTGCATCCTCCTCCAGCTACATCCCTACTTTCTGCCTGCGAGGGCCTTTTTGTGTTCTTTTCCTCTTTCACATCAGTTCAGTGCAGGTGACTGCATCTCCTCCAACCCACAAGCCTCCAAATACACACACACAGAGGAATTTTCTTTCTGGCCAATGGATGCAGTGCTGCACGCTGGAGACTGCTGCACCAGGCACCCCATCACACCAGCACTGCCCATACAAGGAAGGGGCTCAGGGCTGACCCCCAGGGAGCCCTGGCCCCTCACCTCACAGCAGATCTTTTTCTTCCCTGGCTGTTTTTGGGCCTCACTCACTGTGAGTGTGGCACTGTAATGTGAGGATTGGCAGGGATCTCCATGGCTGCATCCCTGCGACATGTACAGAAGGGGAAAGGCAAGAGCATCCCATGGCCATAGACTGAGGGAGAGAAGAGACAGCCCATTGGCAATGGGGACCATTGCACAAGCTGGTGTCAGAATAGTGTCCTTCTCCTGCAAGTGGCTGAGGACATCAGCTCTGTGTCCTGCCTGGTCACACAGGGATTTGAGGGTGAGCCACAGGCAGGCATGTGCTTGTGGAGACACCATCCTGGGACACATCACTGGCACAGAGGGAGGCAGACCACCCTGTGGCAGGAATCTCCACTTGATCACCCCTACGTGTTGGCGTGTATGGATTTGCTGTTGGCAAAGCTTCATTTTTAAAATGCATTAGCAGCTCGAGGTCACTTACAATAGAGGCTTTAATTAAAGCAGAGATCAATTTTTGTCAGTGCACGAGCAGAGCACAGTCTGTACTTTTCCTTGAGGAGCCACGTCCGCTTGCTCGTACAGAATGCGCCGCAGGGAGGGGGGAGCTCTGCAGAAACAAAATGAGGCAGCAGAGTCAGTTTGCAATGCCGGGGACCAAGGGCTGCTGGAAAAACAGCTGTATCCGTGATTGTATCCATGATTGCTGCACACTGACACACATAGACAGCCCACGGTGCAGGCAGGGCAGAGCAAAGGGGTTTGGTACATAAGTGTCTCCTGGGATCCTGCCTAAACAAGGAATTTAATTCACAGACATCTTTGGTAAGCAGCACATTAGATGGGTGGTTTATGACGTGCTGTGCACGGCACGTCTGGGCACCTGATGGCTTTGTTTTGCTTCTGGTCCTGAGTGTCAGAGGTCCCCCACTGTGACAGACTAATTCAAAATGCATTAGTGTTAATGGCAAGATCTCAGGAGTCATTGCTTCCCAGGGTCGCAAAAGAAAAAGCAAACTGCACACTATTAATGGACACCAACTCATAGCACAGTGCCTTCCCTTTGCACCATACAGCCGCTCAAAAGTTGTGCAAACCCAGCTCGTGGCAGAGTCCTCAAAATATCCCTGAGCTTAAACTTGGCTCGATGAATTTATTTTTTTATATCTCTTTTAGCAGGAGGTAGCAGTGGCGGGAGGGCATTTGGCAGGGACTGGTCTCAGCAGAGTGCAGGAGCTGGCCAAGGCACTGCGGGGCGGCAGCTCCGTCCATCAGCATGCAGGACTCTGCACTGCTCGTCCTCACGGGACCGCAGAGCAGGGACTGCGTAAGAAACAGCAAAGGAGGAGAGGCTGAAAAAAAATCTGAGGGCTTTATCTATGAGAAAGCATCAATAAGCCTGCATGAACCTGTGCAGTCAGATGACAAGTGCTGCAGCTTATTGGGGAGCAGGGAAAATACTTGCTGCAAGGACAGGGAAGGGGCTGATTCCTTAGTCCATGTTCCTCCTCTGGCTGGAGCACAGCACTGCAGCTCCCGCTGGCTGAGCACGTCCTGCTGTCTTCTGCTCCTGTCCTCAGCTAACCCTGCCGGCAGCGCTGGCCTGAGCATCAGGCACCACTGGGACACACTCTTGCCAAAGTTCGGCTCTCCTGGGCATCCCATACCAGGCCTGCCGCTGATGCCTGGTCTCACCATCACCCCGTCCCCAAAAACATGTTTAGGACATTTTGCAAGCACTGAGATCATGCTGGCACTGTGCCTTTGATCCTGTCTTCCTGACGTGGTCCTGTGGCCATGGAGCACCCTCCTCTCAGAGCCCCTCCAGCCCCAGGCGCTGCCCTGCCAGCAGCGAGCCCAGGACATGAGAGCAACTCTCACTCTGTAAGAAGGGGCTCCCCTGCACTGGGTGAGGATGGCAGCTCTTGAGCCATGAGCTGCCAGGAGCCCCAAGGCTGACATGGAGGGATGGTAAGGGGAAACTGAGAGGGGAGCAAACATTTACAGGGGTGCAAGCAGGCAGAAGGCCAGCCAGAGCTGCTGCCACAGCAGTGGAAGACAAGCGTTGGGCAGCTGAACAGTGATTTTTGGACTGTCCTCCTCCCTTCTGCCTGCCAGAGCTGCTTCATCCAGAGCAGATGGTGCAAACTGGAACACAAGATGCTCCAGTAGCCTGGCATGCAAGAATGCCATGTGTCCTTTTTGTTTCAAAATAAGCTAAACTCAGCAAGACAAAGTTTTTGGTCATGATACACCACCTTCCTTTCACTAATACTTTGCTTAACTGCACCTCAAGGTGCAGTTCAGCTCCCACAGTCATCTCTTCCCTCAAACACTTTCCTGCTTCTCAGTGCTTTAGGCTACCAGTGCCAGCTCTCAAGGTTTTTACACATCTGCCTTCTCCCAGGGATGCCAATCTGGTGCTGTGAAGAAGAGTGCCTGCACCTCCATCATTTCCACACTGAAGCCCCCTCCCTGTGACTTAGCTGTGTTAAGCACTTAACCTGCAAAGACAAAGCCAGCCTTTATGCAACCCCTTCTCCAGCAGATTGCACCTATTTAGGAAGCTGTTTATCCTCAGCACACCTGTTCTGCAGACAGACACGGTGGCAGATGAGTTTAGTTCTTGGGTGGCAAGTGATACCATTATGTATTCCAAAATATTCATCTTTTTGGAGCAAACATCTGTGCTAGAAGTGACCAATTGTTCCAGTGAGTGGTGTGCCCACCACTCCAGCTTCAGTACCTGATGTCATATCTGTGAAAATAGAATGAGCAGAGAAACAGGCAGACACCAAATTAACCTCATTCCTTGCATAGCTCAATTCCTCACTTTCAGTCCTAGACTGGTAGCCTCCAGGGATAAAAAAGTGCATTGTAAGAGAATCGTTTCACCTGAATTTCTGCATTTATGAAAATTTTCCTGAGGGCTCAAGAGGACTCTTCAGGTAACTAGAATAAAAATCCGTAAAGGAAAAGATGATCTGCAAAGGGCTGTGGTGGAGGACTTGGGAAGGAATTCTGCTTGGCCAGACTTAAGCAGGAAAGAAAAAAAGAATAATGTATTCATTCATATGGGCAATTAATTAATTTTTCTAGAAACGTTCTCCTGCTTAAATTATAACCAAGCCCTGGCACTGCTGAGTGCTATGATTTAATATCCCCATAATTAAAGACTTTGTTGTCATACCAAGTCCTCACTGTGCAGAGAAAAATCAGCTCAAGAGCAGGAGAAATGTTTTTTAAAAGTCAAAGGCTGATTAGCATGAATACTTGTGAGAAGGCTTCCAGCACAAAGCCCTCAAACCCTTTGTCAGCTATCACCCCATCCCCAGGGCAGTGTGGGTGCACTTTCCCAAGCCAACCCATCCCAGCCTGCCCAGGGAGGTTTGGTCAGGCAAGAACAGCAGGGTCCAAAACACCCACCTCGGCCTTTCCTGTGAAGGGCGAAACAAACCAGGAGGCAATTCAGGAACACTTGGCACTCCATAAGGGATGAGGGATGCTTACCTAGGACACCCCAGAGGAGATGCTGGCACTGTCTTGCTACAGTGGGCTCTATGGTACTCAAATACCAGAGCATGAGGAGAGCTTTGAAAAAAACCCCTATTATGAGTGGCTGCACCATTCACACACCAATCCTTGAAATGTTCCTAAGCCTTTCTTTGGGAGTACTACTTTGACAAGTAAAATATATTTATTGTTTTACGATACTTAAGATGCATGAACAGACCCTGCAGCCTCCTTACTATGCTTCAGCTGTAAGTAACGAGTCATATAAATCATTTAAAAGGGAATTAATAAGGCCAGCAAATCAATGAAATGACAACTCTAAAACAAACCATGGGCACAAAATTTCAGCGCTGTATTCCACCAAAAGGACATCCATTGCTCCTGAACACTCATTCACCTTCAACAATATGCACCTTTCTTGTAGTGCTTGGGTATGGAGCTCCAAAGTGTCTTCGGTTTATGTCAAATATCCATGTGAACAAAGTGAATTTACCATGAGACCGAAGCAAGTGTTGGTGGTAGATTGTTTTCAGATGTCAAGACAGACGACTGTAAACTTTAAAACCTCCCTCTTCTGCTTTATTGACATGTAAATTGTTCAAAAATGTTCTCACAATTCAATAATTACAAAGACTTAGACTTACATTAAAAAAGTAAAAACCAGAAAACCCCCAAAGCAGTAGTGTCCAGCTCTAACTGAGCCCCTTTATCAAGAATCTGAGAAAAAGAGCAAGTACTGTCGAACACTTAACGTAACAGGATTAAATGTTGACTAGAACACTCAATTTAAACTAAAGATAAGTGCACGTCCTATACAGTGTTTGAGAAAAGAACATTAGCCGTTGGTATATCATTAGCCCATTTAAACTGAATTTTAAATAAGTGACATCCAACTGTCATAAAATTGGCACAGAAGGCACACTAGTGTGACAATGACAAACTGGATATGCCAGCCACTGAATTAATTACAAGCTTTTAATGAAACATGGTCACAAATCTTTTGAGTACTAAATGTATAATACATGGAAGCATGAGATTAAATATACACGCAAAACATCACCGCACGTGGGCCATCGCAAAATATACAGGAGTGTGTTGTGCATTTTTCTACATGATCAATACTTGATTAATAATCATGGGGTCTTCATGCAGGTGAGGATACAATTAATGAGAAAAGCAGCACCCCCAGTTACACATCCTTCACGTTCCACTTTGGTAACCAATGAACAGACTGATGTTTTAGTGTGATACAGTCCCTTGGGTCAGGCAGACTCCAAGGGCAATGCGTCCACAAGAAGGCTTGCTAGCTAAACAGCGTAGTGTGTCCTTACACCAAAAACCCAGGAGAAACAGCTTCTCAGGAGGAGAAAGGCAGGAACTAGGAGCAAAATTTTTTTCACAGCAGTATTTTAAAAGCCCTGACTAATGACTGATGAGGACTAAAAGCAGAGAATGGGTAAAGATAACTGTCAGTAGTCCTATGTACAAGACTAAAAAGTTGGTAGAAAGATAGAAAGACAGTTATGCAGCTGTATATGTAATGGCTAAATGAATTAAAAGGCCACAAAACTATAACCAGCTTTTCTTTGACTTCCTGGTGATTCTATTGATGTTGGAAACGACCTACAGCTTCCTACCATTCTCCTTAAGATTTAGGAAAAAAACAGTTACAGGAAAAAGGGAAAAGTGTATTCATCTGAGGATGTAACTAGACCTGCTCACATTTCCTATTTAGAAGTCCAAATTCCATCTAAAAGGATTTCCTGCTAATCAGACATTACATCATTCTATAGAAAAATAATATTCCTGATATTGTAGCAACATTATCAGTAACTCTCTCTATTTCTCTTTCACCATAAGAATAAGACTATTTACCGGTGGCCTTAAATGCTCCTATGCAATAAAACTGTGTCACAGCTGTGCAGAAAGGAATCAACCGTAACTGAGCAGTGAACAATTCTGCATAAAAAGCTCAATCGCTATTAGTAAAGAATTTTCTTCATTTCCATAGTTTGTATCTACAATCTGGATATATAATTATTCTTGTACAAGACTAGAGAGTCTGTGTCAGTCTTGGCACTAGCATCTGAGACAGCTTTGCCCTGCTGTTGAACACCTTGGAGTACTGGGTGACAGGAGCTGGAATGGCGAGAGCGGCGGCGTTACGCGTCACAGGTCGACTGGTCCAGTCCATCCAGCATTAGCTGATTCCTATGAGGAGAGTTGGGACTTGGGGGACCACTTGGATTTGAGCTGTTAGATGGAGTAGAGTGTTTGGTGGAGTCTGAATCAGGCTGTTAATGAGAAACATTAAAAAAATTATGTTTACTTGAAGTGAATTCTTTATACTCAAAAGCTTTCAAAGGCACTCAAAAATGAGGGTGAGCAACACCTACAAAGCAGTGTGCACTAGATTAATTCCATAGTTAAACATTCAAGCAAGTACTTCCATTACCATCAACAGGCTCTAGTGCAGTCCCAAAGGTGACCTTCTGACGCAACAGGAATTATAGTAAAGTATGTGAAAATTGCTACATCTCTGGCTCCTCTCCTTTAGCCATTGCAAAGCTTTCCTGATGGAATGCACCTATCTGTCCACTGTTGTTCAGAATTTACCAGCCTGCAATTTTTAGGCAATTTTTATAGCCCAGGAACAGGTTTATCTGCCCATGTAAACATATAAAAACTATGGTCAAATCATCTTCAATTTGGTGAGGAGGAAGGAAACAAGCATTATGAACTGTTTACAAAACAGCAACAAGCCTGTGAAGTGCCTGACAATGAGTGAAGGCTGCCAAGAATCTGGCTGGAGATCTGGAAACAGAATATACTTAATGGGTACGTCCTACGTCAATATCTAATAAAGACTATCCACAGTTATTTCCCCAGTGTTAGATCAGCTGTTGGATATTTGCCTTCACAGGCTGGTCTCACTTTAACAGGATGGCTGGCAAGTTTCCCACTGTTTTGGTGTGTTACAATTCTGAGCACTGCACACATTCACAGCTAATGAAATACTGTACAAAAAACCCCTGTTACTGTTGCAGCAAGTTATTTTCAAGAAAGGCACCTATATACTTAGCAAATAGATTGAAAGGTAACATCCTTCAAGAATGCTTGTCAGAAGATTTTGCATGGCTCAAACAATAATAAGATAATCTATAACAAGATTATCCTAACATGATCCAGTTCATAAAGCCAAAAGCCACAGGGGAAATAGTATAAAGCCAAAAGGTGTTATTACAGCCTCTTTCCAGTTCCAAACTACTATTTTTTAAATTTAAGAAGTCATAAGAAATTGTAAGAGCTACCAAAAAGAGAAAAGATTGTAAAAAATCCTTTCTGAATGTGCCATTACTTGTGGCTACAATCAACAATTACCATTAGAGCATGGAATACAATGGAGTTTGGGAAGGGTGAGCAGAGTAACTAACTTATTCCATCATAACCACCTTTGAAAACCAAGACTGTTTCAAAAATACCTGTGTTTAGAGATCCCTAAAAGCACTTTCATGTGCTTTTAATGGCTCACTGAAGGTGACAAAGGAAGTCAGACCACAGGTGTGATCAGAACTCCAGACTTGGTGTGTGCTAGGGCATCCAGCAAAAGTCTGGCTTCACAAAAATATGCTTCAAAATTCAGAGCATTATATGGGCCTGCGTTAGGTACCAAAAAGCACTACGAAAGATCTTAATCAGAAACTTTGCTTCCCAGGAATGATTCCCAGCACTTTCCTTGCACAGACAGTGCTTTAGCAAAGCTTGGAAGAAAACACATGATAAATAACAGATACAAAAATCATGTATCTTCTCTATTTAGATTTAGGAACACCAGTTTTGTAGAGTCAGGAGATTTTATGTTTGGTGACTACTGGCACATACTCTTTTTCTTGCTAAAAGCAGTTTTATGTATTATAAATTTGATTCCTTCTCACGTTGCATGACAAAGTCTTCCTTAAGGCAGCACAGAAAATTACTTAACTACTCATATTACTTTGCTATTCTATGCTAATATCCCAGAGAACATTTTTAGGAGCTTTGAGGACATTTCATCAATTAGTCAAATTTCCATTGCCTATAAAGCTTAATCGAAGACATTTCTTAAAATACCACCATAAGAAAATCTTTTCACAGCTTTGCTTTTGTGCTGGCATATCTAACTTGCAAACATGTATTACAGGCTGGGAAAAACACTTGTGGAAAGAAAACATCTCCATAAACGACTCTATGAAGTATTTCCTTGGCAATGTAATTTATTGGGAAAAGAGAACAATCTACGTCAACACGATATCGCTGATCTCCATTTACGAAGCCTTTTTACCTCTTTGTCAAACTCCTGGTCAGGGTCGGACATACTTCGGGAAGGCATGGCTGCTCCCACATCACTGCCACCTGCAGAGAGTGAAGGACAGTTTACAGCTCCTGTTGACATCACAGATTACAGCTCAGACCAGCTTGCTCCCAGCCTTACTTGATGAGGGCCATGAGATGTAGGTTTTGTTTCTCTGCTGCTGCTGCCGTGACAGGTTAGCTGAAGACGGACAGGTTTTTTCATCCTGGGCAGGAGGTAGGACACTCTACAGTTGAAGTGAAACACCTTGTTAGCCAGCAACAAAAGCTATCCAGTGAGAAGTTGTTACTCATGAAAACTTTACTGTGCTTTTGAAGCTATTACAGCCCAGTGTTGGTAGAAAAACTGAACTTACTTGACCACATCCACATATTTTCAGTAACAGACACAAACCCTGAGAAAGACAGAGAAAGAACTAAGCCCCATAGCAGTCACTGGAACCTGTCAGCCAGCAAACTCTCTATGAAGGGGCAGGGACTGTACTAACAGCTCTGCTTTCCTTCCTCCTCCTGCTGAAATGACAAATGCCTGACCTACATCTGGGCTATCTGAGAAAGACAAGAGAAAGCCTGACTAACAGCTCTAGGATGGAGGGTACACATAGAACATGAAAGTGTACTTTCACATCTTCCTCCTGTGGACTTAACACTAAAATAGCTCATTAAAATCTGTATTAGTTAAATATAAAATAAAATTAATGCTATAAAGCACTGCAAGTCACATGCATTTTAGTTACCTCCACAGCATTAGTTTTTTTCCCCTTGTTATTGCTCTAGAATTGGTGAAGTGCCACAAGCATACCATATTCCAGTTCCTAACAGTTTGTAGCTACTCCTACCCTTGCTAGGGAAGCAGAGGAGGGACAGGAAGAGGAAGAAAGCAGAAGGGAGCCTTGCAGTGAGGAATGGTCACTCTGGAGAGAGATTTCAGCAGAGATAGGGCTCATGTGATAGACGTGCTCAATGCCTGTTGGAGGTGATACCAAGAGCAGAATGTTGAGAGGATGAGGGGAAAGGAAATTCATTCTGTTATTTTAAGAAGACAAACAAGAAAAAGGAAGGAGGAGAGACTGATTATATACAAAACTACTAACAAGCTCCTGGCAGTGATACCTGTCTTTCAGTGTCTCATTCATAAGTCAGCTAACAGTATTTCCTTACACAGGATTTAGAAGCATTGCACAGCAGGAAGGTTCACCTTTCTCAAAAGGATTTAAAGAAGAATTCGGTACAGAGATAATAGTTGAGCCCATCCAGCTCATCTTCACAGCTTTTGTGAGCAAGAACAAATGCACATGTATATCCCTCCCATATAAATGTATTTTACCAGTGGGAGGTCCATGAGGACCTGCATTCCATCTCCTGGTCCCATGTGAGCCACGTGGTTGAAATTCGTTGGGTTAGAAATCATCTTTGACCTTAGCTCAGGGTCTCTAAGCATTTCCCTAAAAAACCAAGAGTGATTTTTACTATTAGCATTCCCAGTCTCTGCATGTCATCATGTATATTCAGTTATTTTTTACAAATTTCCAAATAAATTCTTACCGCCTTTGTTGTAGCCGCTCTTCCTCGGGAACCTTAAATACGAATCTTCTTTTGCTCCTGGTTCGAAGCATTTGCTTCTTGCTGTTGTCAGAGGTTTCTGGTACACTGAGGCCAGCTCCTGCTGTAAGAGCACAAAGCAATTTCACATACAGAGGTACACGCTGACCCAGACACATTCAACACAAATTTCATCTAGTGCAAAGATAATATGGTGAAAATTAACCAGTTAGAATGAGCTCCCCATTTCTCCTCTTGCTCAGGACTCACCTGCAAATTTGTTCTTGAAATATATTAGCCTTGGTGGCTCACAGTTAAGGAGGTTCAGCGTGCCATCCATGTTTAATGGTCTGATCTGTTTTGAGGAAGGAGACAGAGAATTACCTCCAGTCTAGCATACACTGTGAAGAAATACCTCATTTGAAAGCAACCCAATTAAGTTTAATAATCAAAGAAAACTACTTACCCTTCGCAGGCCAATAGTCTGGACCCATTCCATAGTGTTAACATCAAACACATCAACACCATACTCGCTATACACTGTTACATAGGAAGAATTGCAACCTGCATTGATTGAAAACAAACAGAAAACCCTAATGTCATTTCCACAGTCCAGAACTGACAAACATTTGAGCAGATTTAAATAGTTACAAGTTTTCCACTATGTGCAAGATACATTTTAAAGCACATTTTCAAACTCCCCCTTTCAAACAAATTTATGAGAATAGACTTGCTAATGACAACTACCAACATCATGGAAATACTTAAATTTGACCCTTTCAGTATTTTTTAAAACTTCACATTGCCATTTCATGAAACTGCAAAATGGCATCTGAACTTTTCAGATGCATACAAATTTGCTAGGTAGTAGGAACAGAGCAGCTATCTTTGCTATGGATTACTTCATTTCAGAAGCAGCAAACTAACTATACATCTGCTGTGTGCAGAGGAGATGAGAAAGCCACCATCTGTGAGCTGGGCCATGAACTCATGATGCATATCTGTTCTCAATTTCCTTCCTCTTTTGCTTACAATTTTCTAGCTTTAGATATTCATGTATGGGTTACTTTCATCAAGCAGACAGAAAAATGTCACAATGCTTAAAGCCCGTAACTCATATTCTCTTTTCAACTTTTTTTTTTTTTTAAAGCATAAAAGGCATCAGCAGACAAGTTTATTTTAGGTCAAATGAAATGCAGAGATCTCTAGAGCTTTGTATCAACATGCTTCTACTCATGTAAAGACTGTCTCCTGATATAAAAAGCAGTTACTAGAAACTTAAGGGATTTAATAGAGAGAAGATGCTTCAATAAACAAAATGAAAATAACCCAGTAGGACACTAAATACATCACAGAATCTTCTTAGAAGAACTGAAGTACAGTTGTGGTGCTATTTTTTAAATTCATTAAAAGAATGCCTCGGACAGCTATCATAAAAATGTAACACAAAAGTGATTTATGGTCACGCATTTATTACATGCAGTCTTAGTTGGCTTGGATGTTCAAATCAAGAGGGAGAACCAAGCATCAGGCAGAAACATCATCTGTAGCCAAGGCTGGCACATGAGCCAACAGTAGCCAAGGCTGGCACCTGCCAGTCAGCACTGATGAACTTGACCAGATCTCAAGTGGCGCCCAGGGAGCCCTGCCAGTGCCTGCACTGGGCTTGCCCACGCTCCAGCCTCCAGACCAGCTGGCTCCAAGGCTCTGCTCCAGGCTGCAGGGGAGCCAAGCAGCCCCAGGACACCCACACTGGCTCAGCACAGGACACCAGCACCAGGCTGGTGCAGGGGAACCCCGAGGGGCCAGCCAGGGTAACAGAGCTGTGTGCTAGTGCTCACCCTGCCCTCCCCTGGGGCGAGGACTCTGAATGCCACAGACACAAATTCTCTGTTTTAGCCCCAAACCTCTCTACAATGTGGTGTTTTACCACAGCAGAATCACTTCCACTTTGCTGGTCTCTCCTATGAGGACTGGCTGAGAGAGCTGGGGCTGTTCTCAGCCTGGAGAAGACTCTGGGGAGACCTTACAGCACTTCCCAGTACCTAAAGAGGCTACAAGGGAGCTGCAGTGGGATTTCTTACAAGGGCATGGAGTGATAGGACAAGAAGAAATGGCTCTAAACTGAGAGTGGGTTTAGACTAGATATTAGGAAGAAATTCTTTATTGTGAGGGTGCTGAGGCACTGGAACAAGTTGCTCACAGAAGCTGTTGGAAGCTCCACTCCATCCATGCTAGTGTTCAAGGTCACATTGGATGGAGCTTTGAGAAAACTGGTTTAGTAGAAGGTGTCCCTGCCCATGGCAGGGGAGAAGTAGGTGATCTTGATCTTCAAGATCCCTTCCAACCCAAACCATTCTGTAATTTTACAACCTCCTGATGGGATAGCTAAAAAAACCCACCATCACTAGTAACAAACATTAGGACTGAGGAGTGAGGACAAGTCTAATGAAAAGGGAAGTAATTCAGTTTCCTTTGGCAGCAGAAAATGTTGCTCTTTCTACAAAAACAGCCCTAAGCCAGCACTACTCAGGACTGCACATAGAAGAATGTTATTAAATAGTTTACAGTAAGAATACTTCTAATAATAACAGACAAAACCATTAACTAGCAAGTCTAGTTTGCTGAAATGCAAAAAAACTGTAAAGCTGATTAAGGAAAAGGAAACATTAGTTTTAACTAATGGTGGTTTAAAGTAAATTTGCCACTACATTGTTTCCTTGGGACTTTGCTTCAGACTTCTGTACAGAACTAGGTCAGAGTAAAGTAAGCAAACAATTTCAGTTCAAATCAAATAAAATTAAACACATTCCTATTAGGGCCTGGCCTGTTCAAACCAACATGCACCTAACTCCTTGTTGTACTACTTAAACAAAAAACTATTTCTTGCCTTCAATCATTCAAAAAATTTTAATTGCTATTTGAGCTTCAAATAGAAATGCCAGATTTATCATCAACTGCCTTTGACCACTGAATACTGAAAAATGCTCTGCATGTGCCCCTGTTCTACCAAGCTGATAACCAATGCTCCTGAAACAAGCAGAGTGGTTCAAATATTACCTTCCACCTATACTATTTTTGGGTATTGTCTCCCTAAAATTAAAACCAAAAGGAGAAAATTTTTTATCTCTTATTATCTTTCTGAACCTTTAGACTTGCAGTTACATTTCTTCTTCAGCTTTCTACTGTACTTTGAGTACAGTACACAGAAGACACCCTACAGGCAACTGGACATTTATACTCTCTAGGTAACCAAAAATCTTTATAGAATTCCACAGACAGGTAGTCTTGCACTGTCCTGCATCCAGGACTACTCTCTGTAGAAATTATTTTGAATTCCACTATTTATTCTTCTGTGTCCTGTAGTAAGACAGAGCATTTCTTGCAGCATCCAGGATCTCCAAATCCAAAACTACCACCATGAAGAACCATGTGTCTGTTAGCTCATCAAAACGTGAACTCAGTATTCAAAGACAAACCAAAGCAAAATTGAATACAATGCTGAGTATTTTTTGACAAGTAAAGCAGCAACAGGGATATGGCAACAGAAAAACATATACATACTACAGGCAACAGGAGTTGCAGGCCACATTAGTTCCTGCATGCGTGACCTTCGACCTTGCGAATCGACGTAAACTCCCATATGGCTGAAGCAAAGCAGGTATTCCTCATTACTGAGCTCCACAGCACAAAGGGCATCAAAAGACTGCTGTGAGAGGAAGATAAGCGAGGGGTCATTAGGATTTACCAGGTTTATAGACTGTCCATCTCCCTGGATGGTCAACAGAGAGAACCCAGACTGGTAGCCAACACAGAGCTTGTCCTTGAACACTGTCATCCACTGTACAATTCCTGGAGCCTGAATTTCACTGAATTTTTTGTGGAAAGGTTTAGTTCTGTGAATTTCATAGCAAAAAACCTGTCGTTTGACAGCCACAAACAAACAAGTAGAAGAACTCTTCTTTAGTGTTCCAGTTGTAATCAATTGGCAGCCTTTAGTTTCTGCAAGCTTAATGTCAAAGTTCCCTTCTGACCCATCCAGAGAGGCCCAGGGGTAAAGGTGGACGTGATGGTTCCGACCACAGATGAGGATGATAATTTTTTCTTTGGGAGCAAGCTCTATCTGGTACACCTTCTTGCAGTCAGCAGCTCGGACTATCACTGCAAAGGAAGCAAGAGCTGCCATAAGTTAAACAGGAAAATCACCAGGCCTGGAAACACTGCAGTGCTACATAGTGATGCCTGAAAATTAATCTTAACACAGACATGTACCAGGTGAGGAAGTGCACTTATTAGAGATGTTTGATTCTCCATTATTAAATCTCAGAGCAAACAATGAAACAAAGCATTCCTGTAACCCTGTCTATTCATAAAAAAAATCTCAACAACACTTTGTGGGAAAATGCTGCTTAACATGTAGGATAAACTGAGAAATTTTTTTATGTAATTCTATCTGTACCATCTGTACAGTGCAAGATGCTGCATCTTTAGAAGTGGGTCCCACCTCCAGGAAAACATCAGCATCTTCAGTAAATTTTGGAGGAAGACCAAAACAGCAGAATACAAAGACGAGAAATATAAAGTATTTAATTCTGATAAGTGAAGAGACAAAATGCTGTGCTGTTGGCAGATCTCTCAACCAGGTACAAAAGCAATACAGTAAGGGGGTGTAAAACATATATGGAAAGGCAAAAAAATGCTGTGTGATGGGGAAGGGATAAGAAGGAATGGGCTTAGGCTGCAGGAAGAGAGGCTCAGGATAGGCACCAGGAAACCCATCTCAGAGCAAGGACAAGTCAGGCTGTCCATGGGGAGTTTTGCTCTTGAGGCATTTTTTTCAGGGCAGGGTTAGAGGCAGCTAAGGGGGTTAGGTACAATGTGTGCTCTTTGGGCATCTTGGCTATACAAGAGCTTTCAAGAATGCAGTGAGTATTTCATGGGGTACAAACAGAAGAGCAATTCTAAATTAGGAAACTTAATAAGCACAAACCAATTAAATTAAATTGTAACTTTAATTTTTCTGCTAGCTGAATGCATTAAAAATATTTGTGAATTGTTTGTAGTCTAAGAAAAAAAAAGAGAAGTCTTAATTGGAAATTCTTTGTCTTTTTTCAGTAACAGTTGAGAAATGTAGCCAAAGTTACCAAATTCTCTAAACTTGGCAATAAGGCTTTAGCTGTTTAAATCACAAAGTGCTGTTGTGGTGTAACCCCATCTGCATAAATAGATGAAATGTCTGAAGAAATGTTCTATGAAATAACTGGCTTTGCCACAGAGAAATGGTTTTCTTCCTAGCTCCAACTCCAGCTTATTTGTCAAGAATTAAGCAATATTCTAACCAAAGACCTTTGCTATAAAGAGCTGGCAGTTAATTAACAGTAAAAATTACAACTGCCATAAAATGAAAAACAGATTACAATTCATAAAAATGCTATTAACACACAGAACTGGCCATAGCAAACTCCTGCTAAACATCTCTTAACTTAAAACCAAAACTGATAATTAATTTTCACATTTACATATGACACAGTGATGCAGATAATTGTTCCTTTATGAAATGACCTTCCAAATTAAATCTACAACTTTCTTTTAGGCAAGAAGCTGTACTGGAATTCCTGGAATTATCTGCATCTCAAGTTATGTTTATATCTAACTACTTAAAGAATGGTGACCACTGGAAGTTTACTCAAAGGAATGGCATTCATTACTACTGAAAAGAATTTCAAGTATCTGCTGTCTCCATGTATAAAGCAGTTTCTCCTGGAACTGGGCAATGTCTTATTCTAAGAAGAAGCAATAACATTTTTCTTTTGACCCAAAACCACTTTTGAAAGTCAAGTAAGTCTTTAAAAACCTGTATTCACTGTTTTATTCTACACTGAAATGAAAGCTTTAGCATGAGTAAAACCCAATTTTCAAACTGCTACAAACTAAATTGCATAGCAAAAGGAATTGAGAAAACCACTGACAAGACTAGCAGCCCAAGACACATTTGCTCTGGACACCACTGGTCTGCAAGAGAATGTGAGTGGTTGTCGAATTTCTGAAAGAAACAGAAGAGATATGGAGGCTTTAGAGGGAAGTCTACAAACTTTGTGTGTGCTGTGCATGTTCTGTGTGCTGAAGCATTTTGGTATCTGCTGTGGGAACACAGCTAAGATGAGAATTTGTCAGAATATGGCCAGTAAGTCATCCCTTTAATTTCAGCCAGTCAACTGAATGTAACGATAATGACCAAATTAGTGCTTATACCTCACATTCACTTTTCCTTCTCATCAATTAACTGAGTGCTTAATACTTACTATATATGAAAGGCTGTTGTGCAACCTATATTAGAGCAGCACTAAAAGTTATGGAGCTCATTATTTTGTATGTAATTACTGCATACATTATGGCCTAACTTACCATCACGGGTCACCTCTATCACATACAGTCCTTCTTCTGAACCAATTGCTATTCTATCTCGATCTAAACCAAGAGGGGAAAAAAAGGCCATTAATTCAGCTACACTTGGTCTTATCTTTAAACAGGCTGTTTGTTTTGAACAGCTGAAAAAATCTCTGCAGATTTTCACCACAAATCAATTTTGCTTGAGTTCACACAGTCTGTCAAAAACATGCAATATACCATATTGCTAAAACAACCTGCTGAACAACTCAACAGTATTATTTACTCCAAGTGGATGAAGAAACCTGAATATCAATGCTAGATTAGCATTTTTCGCCCATTATTAAATTCCTATGAAGGAATTCAGCTGAGGAATTTATTTCAAGGTGTCAGTGCTCTCATTACAGAAGCCCATCTAAAAGTTCCAGCAACCTTCACACAATGATAAAGTTAAAATAAACATACCTACAATAGCAGCAGCTAAGCTTGCTTTAATAAGAGGCAGTGTACTGTCATAGGCTTCTTGTGGAATATGCACAACCTGGTTCCTCAGCCTGTTTTTGTGCAGGATAGACTGCAATCCTTCTAGGATTCCAACCCACTTTCTCTTTTCATTCTCATTTTCTGTCAGGATCAGTAGAGAACAAGACTTTGAAGGCAAACCTAAGAGAGAAGCTGTCACCTTTAAACAGAGAGAGACAGTGAAATTAGCTGGAGTAATAAAAGCCCTTTTTATCACACAGAACTGTGCAAATAAACTACAGTTTCTCATGGAATGTGACAATGGAATGATGTTCCCAAGGGGCATACACAACACAGCTAATACAGCCACAATACTTCAAAAAAACAACCAAAAAACAACCTCTGCACAAGCCACAGTGGTTTTGGTTAAAAGTACTCAGCCTTGCTTAAAAACTCTGAATCCTAAAATAAGGGCAAAGAATACTACAATAATCAATACATGGCAGTAAAAGGCTCCTTCCTGTTCTGAACCACAGTTTGTCCTGATCCCTCCCTCCCACCCACCCATAACTTACTGTGAGTGATACACAAGCTCTGTGAACCAGATGCATTTAAACCCAAAGGCATTGCTATCATCAGTTCTAGATTTTGATTTTAAAATCTAATTTTCCAAATATTTGTCCAGGGGAAGAGCACATCATATCTGCATTCAAAGCTCTGGAGGAAAGCAATACTTGAAACTGAAGTACTGCATTCTCCCACATCCCTGTGTTACAAGAAAATCACTATGGCTTCACTTAATTTTCAGTTAAATCATCCCATACATCTCAAAGCAGAATGTGTTCTAAGCACAAAAACTATCCAGGAACTTCTGTTGCCTGAAGAATGCATCCAATATTTCTTAGTACTTTGGTTTTTTGTGCTGCCATTATAAGAAAATCATCGTAAGGATGGATGCTGTGGTAATGCAACACACACACACACACACACTCTTCCTGGAAGAGTGAATTAAACAGTAACACTCATGTTGAAGATAAAATATAACTGAAAGTAAACTTGGGACAACAGGATGTCAAAGACAGAAGTTCAGAAGTAAAGTGAAGGTGGAGGTGAAGGAGGTAGGGAAAGAACTGAGTAGGTGCAATTGCTCATAGCTTCTACTACTCTGCATAAAGATTTGTTCCTGTCTAAACTGTAACTAAGCATTAATATTTTAAAGACAGATAGAGGCATAATGGATAATACGTTTAGAAAACAAAACCAAATTCCAGGAATGGTTTTCCCTTTGAAGTACCACCATGTATTAATCCTCAGTCTTTTGAAGCTGGCAACTCACATATAGTCAAATACAAGAAAAAAAAGTGAGCAGTTGGTCACAGTATATATTGCATTATTCATCCTACAAAAATCCATTATTTGCTACGAAACTCGAACTGCTCAGCTGTGCAAGCACTCCACTACAGCCAACTCTTACACCATTATTAAAAATGTGTATCGATGGCAGCACTTAAGACTGAGGTGTCTGAATGTCAGCATGGCCTAATATCCAGCTTCAAAAACTGGTTACCAAGGAGAAATGTTTGAATCTGAGACAAATTCTTACTGTTCTTGAAATCATGGGGGGTCAGAGGTGGGCACATTTTAGTGTTTGGCAGCATTCTAGTATTGTTTTCTGCTGGCAGAAGAAATGAAAATCTGTCTTTCGTAGGACACCAATATCATAATGTGTTGTGTGCAATGACATACAAAAGAAGGACCACATTTTTACACAGATGATGTGAATTAACACTATAAACTGTTCTGTACAAGCTACTCTATGTGACTGTGACAGTGAGATGCAAATCTAGAATGAAATGAAATTGAGAAGAGACTCTCCCAATCAGGTTTAGTGGTTTCCAGTTTTAGGAATTCCTGCTTTTGAAGGAAGACATAGAACTGGGAAAAAGAGGTGTAATTCAGCAGCTTCTCTGGTCCCCTACCTAAATGGATATATTCACACATCAGCTTCCACAAGCTGATCAAACCATGGAGGTATTTGGTCATGTCTATCCACACAAGTATTTTTACACAGGGATGTTTGACAAAAATTATTTTTATTATATAGATACCCTTTCAGTAAAAAACTGCAGGCAGAAATTAGAGAAGCAAGTCAGGAAGGCTGAACTGTATGGATGCTTTGTTCTTACATGAATGAAGCATCATTCTGCACACCGTATCTTCTCTCCTCAGAAATCCTTCCCTACAGTATTCCGTGTTTGCTAATTTAAGAAGAGAGCAGGCAGATAGGAACTAAAAAACCCAAAAACCAAAATACAAACAAGAGGAAACTTAAAGGAAAGGCAGCAGTAAACCAAAGTATGAAAATTTACTGCAGAAAATATTTTTACAGAAAAGCAGAGACACAGAGGCAGACAAATAGCAAAAACCATTCCCAAGCAAAATCCTGAAGGACCAAATGATAGGGACTGCAACTGACTGACAGCTCTTTCCTTTCCATGTTTTCCTGACTTGATTCTAAATGGATGACGACCAGACATGCTGAAAACAGTGAGTTTCTGCATTCAAATGTAAGGGACTACAGATACTGGCTACTAATGTATTCCCTTCTAAATTTTAGAATTCCAGACTTTATATGATTCACAAAAAACGTAAGAATTAAGTTCCTGTTGTTAAAAACTAAATACAGCATTCAGATAGAACATACACTAAAGGGGATATTATAGCTCAGCTAATTATTTTCTTATTTTATTTTTTTCCCACTATAGTTAAATATGAAATTAAGGAAACTATATCAGTTTTCAAAATATTCTGTTACAGCATTGGTTCCTAAAGCAAGAGTCCAAAGCTAAGCATCAAAAAAGAGAATCTGGTAATACCAATGGAAAAAGAGAGAAAATATACTGAATTATAATCAGGAAAATTAAAAAAGCACCAAACTTTATATACAAGGAAGAGGCTAAAGAAGGAGAACTTTGTTCTTTACAGTTTAGTTATAAGAGGAGCATCATATTGTTCTTCCACATCTGTCAGCAGCCCTTGTAAATTCTTACACTTCTACATAACTTAGTCAACATTAGATATGGGCAGCACATGCCATTATCACAACAAAACACTGGTATTTAACTGGTATTTTCTGTAAGAGTCAGTTGGTAGCCATACCCTGAATATACAAGGGATGTCTTTCCGAGTTGCATGTATTACATCTGATGCTAGGACAGAGCTCACACAAAAATCTTCATCTCTAGTGAGGAAAGAGAACAAGAGCATTACATACAAGCACACACTAGGATAATTCAGCAAAATCTAACTGATATCACCACTGTTTCAATAGGCTGCAATCTCCTAACACCGCACAGAGGTCACAACTGCTTTGTTATGCTCTAACCATCCTTGACCCAAACAAGTCACAAGCCTCAGTTATGTCTCTACAGCATCTGGTCCGTGTATCTCAGTCCACCTGAAGTTAAGTGGGGTGGCTTTGTGTAATTTTGGTGTCCCAAGCACACCTATTCTACAATTAGAAGCAAGAATATTGCTCTTCCAGCCCAGCAGACACATTAGAAATGAATAATTCATACCTCAATGTGTAGCAAGAGAGGGGCCTTTGGAAAAAAAGAAAAATCACATAAAAAGCTCTTGGCAACATAATTATAGTTTGTGGGTTTCAAATAAGGGTTTTCAAAACAGCTAGATTTTATTCTCTATTACAGTAAAATAAACAGACATCAGAACAACTTTTGCATTTCAGAGTGCTCCACCCCAGAGGGCTTGTCTACACTAGCCTTTTTAAACTGAATTTGACCAAGTTGATCACCATAATTGCCAATTTTAGTGCAAAGATGACACTAATGTCTGAAATTTGCCTGTGCTGGAATTCATAGCTGTGGTGGTTAACATCTATTAAAAATATCTAAGAATCCTCAGATGACAGCCTCAAAGAGGCAGCTACAACAAGCAGAGAAAGCATGGGACAGTTGGTATATGGTATCTGGCTAAGTTGCTTCAAGCTATGTACTGATGTGAATGCTGCTATTTGCAATACTTCCATGTCCCTGCTCCCACTGCCAGCATGTCAGGGAGTTGACAATGACAGTTCCCAGTGAGTGTGAGAACAGCACAGCAGTACTGGTGCAATCCCACAGTACTACTGTCTGGAAAAAATATAAATCAAGCTGCTTGTGAATGCAAACTTTATATTCAACACAGGTACAAAGGTGCTGTAACATTAAAAGGTATTACACTTGCTTGATATTTCCATAAATTGAAATTAAAAAACTTCCTTGGTTACTCTGATCAACATTAAGTCTCAGATATTTGGTAGACAGTGTTCACTGGTTCAGATTGTGATAGCAACTCCTGCTAAATGGCAGGTCAGAGCCATTTGCAGTCTAAATTAGTTGGTGCTTTTCTGCAGACTACTTCAATTTTTCTAACATTCCTGAACTAATTGGCTATGGGATGATCTGTGACTCAATGCTGAGGTCAGAGCACATGGGAAAAGCAATCTACCAATATACACTTGATTTTTACAGGTGGATGGAATTCTAGGAAAAAGCATGCTAATGCTGCAAATACTGGTGGTGATTGCAGTGTGAGTGACTGCAACGTCACTTAAATAATTTCTTGTTGAGCCAACTTGATCAGCCTAAACTCAGCTGCACTTTATGTACAGAATACACAAATCTTCTTGGGCCAGAGCTTTCAAAATCTTATAATTCTTGAGTACTAGGAATAAACACTCCAGTTAAGAAAAAAGTAGAGAGGATTTCTACTCTGTCATAACAGTACAAACCTGAGATCCAAGACTTGACTTGCAACAACTCCAGGCTGGGTGGATTTTCCTTCAGGTACATCATATAAGAACAGTTTACAGTCACAGACAACTGCATAAGCCCTCTGCCACCCTTTCTTAACTCCTGTAGGCTTTGGGACCTGCAGGTAAATAACTGATTGCTTATTATGTATAAGCACATGTAGAAGACACAGAAAGCAGGATAATTAGAAAAGCTTATACTTAGATCAATGGAAATTTGAGCACATTCTACTTGCCCTTCAAAATAGGATGAAAAACGTCACATAATCAAGCAATCATTTTTCCTCTTTTAAGTTCAACCATTCCTTGTTACAAATTAAAAAATATATTAAGACTTGTATAAAGATATTAGGCTTGGATATTCCACCAATGCCAAAATGGTAGGAGAGTCTACCTTTCATATTATGCTTACAGCAAAAATGACAGAAATTCTTTCTAAAACCATTCTTTTCTTTTTCTCCTGCTGCTTATGAATACTGTAGCTATTAATCTACTGAACTTCAGCTCTTGCAGTAAAACCAAGTGTTTCTCCCACATCTAAAGCAACGAAGGTTAAATAAGTTACAGAGATGGCAGACAAAGCCTTAAGGCTTTAGCACTATTTATGTGTTTAAACATACTTAGAGGTTCCAAGCTGTAGAGCTGTAAGTGAAGTTAAGTATTCTTCTCTTATCCAAGAAAAAAAGACTGTTACCTTGACATAACCTTTGTAAGCTGTTCCTATTCCTCTTTGCACATCTACTCCAAGAGGCCTTTTGGCTTGTTCAGGGGGTATAGGGCAGACCTGAGGTGCACTATCCTTGCAGGAAACATGGCATGCAAATGAACACACTGAGTACAAAAGAGAAAATTCACAGTGAAATATGTGTATGAGTCAATCATAACAGGTGATTAACATAGTCTACACTCAGCAAATTAATTAATCACACTGAAACTGGCAGTTGAATATTGCAACAGCTCACTATGCTGCAGGAGTGAACACACCTAGATATTGTATGAGAGTCTCCAAAGTGCTTTTATTTCCTCTTTTTAGCCTGTTACATTCATAAAGGGCAGGAACTGAGTCCACATTTCAAGGAAAATAAGCTGGGCAGCCTTGCTGGTGTTAAGCAAAAACTAACCCAGTAGCAGAAGAGAAACAGTATTAATAAAGGAGGAATAAAAATTACAGGGTAGTGCTAATAGGTGTTTAATTTGATCCACGTATGCAAGAACACTGCAAAGACAAAGTAAAACTAAATTGATCAAAAAAATAGAAAGGCTTAAACTATTAAACAAAAGATTTAGACATAAATAAAGCATAAATAAGGTAGAAACCAGGGAGAAGGACTGAAATAATGCATTATGAAAGAGTCAAATATATCTATTGCCCAGAGTTCAAGTAAGTTCAAATAATAAGCAAACTAGCATTGCATGCTTTCTCACCATTTGCACCACTTTGTGCTGCACCAGCAACAGAGAGAGGTCTCTAGGTCTTGTCTTACACAGCACTTCACATAGAAGCAGTACACAGAAAAAACTCATAATACATACCACTTCACATGAGACAGACTACAAGAACTGTGGAAGGAGTTCATGTCTTATATTGAGGCATCTGACCCACAGCTTAGGGGCCAGATCTTTCCACAGAGATTTTGCTTTGTTTGTCCCAGCTACCCTGTTTCTAGCAGGAGGCCAGTTCCCTGCAGTAGGGAAGGCAGGAAGAGAGGGGCACGACATTCTGATCTGTTCTGTGTTTTCTCCTAGCCATATTCTCAGAAGTGGGAATCTGGCAGATATCCTAGGTACATCTTGTTCTGTAATTACGAAGTGTCAAAGGATTCCAAAAAACCTGGAAACAGTCTGCTCCTGCTACAGTCACGGACAGGACCACCAATCTCCTCATGATGCCTGAGGGAAAAGACAGCAGAGGGGACAGCCCAGAGCAGGCTGTCTGGCTTGTTCTTTGAGCTACCATCTGCTCCCAGGAGGGCAGGGGTTACCAAAAAGTCATACACACGAAGTACTGTAGGTGCTCCCCAAGACCAGGTAATAAATTCAACTCTTTGAGGAGGCATCATGATTATTTGGGACTGTGGATATCAAGGTACACCAACTAAAGAAGAGGGAAAATCCACAGAACAGAGTCAATTCCAGTCTCCTGTAAGTACAGCTGTATTTTACCATAGTCTCCAGGATTAGAAAGAGGAGGAACTGGGAAATGCAAGTGATTGAGAGGGGAACGTTTGGCAAAGTTTTGTTCTACTGGAGTCATCTCTATTTTTATATCAATGTGATTTTAGTTTTTTCTGTAGCAATCAAGAACTGCTGTAGATTGGGCAAAATTGAAAACTAACGATGCAGAGCTTAATCAAAATACACAAGACAAAAGAAGGGTGAAGCTGATAGCTACACTAAAGGAAAAAGACAGTTTCAAGCTTGCAAGAAGAGATGCAAAACAAGAGTTGAGAACTGTCAGCAATAGGAGACAAAAGGCAGCCTCAGGGCAAGTGCTGGCAGAGTGATAGGTCCTCCTGGGGAAGAACTGCCACCAGAAGATCTGCCAGGAAAAAAAAGCCCTGAAGGGCAGATGAGGCAATCTACATGTGATACTGAGGGTGTTAATGGAGAGGCTGCCACTAGCAAGAACTAAGCTGGGCACAGAAATAAAGTTATTTATACTGTAGTATATATACTACATGGATTTGTGGCCTATTTAACTGAGTTCATGTGTCTAATCAATATACAGTAAGTATTTTCAAATGAAAATACCTCCATATACTCGAACATGGAATTCAGCAGTGATACATGCATCAGAAAAAGCATTTTAAATAAAACTAATGGACAGCAAGACAGGCTACAGGCCAAATATTTGAGCAAACAGCCCTCCCAACATATGGGGTTTTTGACCAGAATAGCATAAAATAGATATAACCAGATTCACGTCACCAAATCATTCCTGCAGTTTTCTCTAGTACAACAAAAGAAACCAGTCCTATCTTCCCTACCCTCTCCCTTGCACTGTAACAGCACTAATGGTAGTAGAATTAATTAACAATATGAGAGGAAACCATATTTCATCATACATCATCATTCTTCTAAAGATATTTCAGGAATATGCTGTGATGCAATAGAAAGGAAAATCATCCACTGGCACTCAGCCCTCTCTTTCATTCCCTCCCCAAAGAAATGCTTGTCTGAAAATACATTGGGATGCTTTTTTGAGGGGCTGGCTGAAAATTTACAAAAAGTTTCACCAACTCACCGTCACAGGCATAACCTTGTCGAACTAATCCCACCATAAGAGAGGTGCAATGACTACACTGAGTGGGGCTTGTGAAGGACTTGATATTGAGCTGGTGAGCTTTCGGCTGAAAGATACATTCAGGATAAAAAATAACTTTGTTTTCTGGACTTAAATAATGCAAGCACTTCCCTCCACCACCCTCCAGTACATCAGTGTGTACATTATGAAGCCTGGGCTTAATTTATGTAAGGTTCTGCAAGACAAGAGTAACAGTTTTATTTGCAACTCCAAAAGACACTAAAACCCCAAACTACAACCATGTTTTGTCATCCCTTCCAATGAAACAAAACCCAATGATATGCATGTGGAAACATTTGATTAAAAACACAGACCTAACAAAAACACACACATGACAAACCCAAACAGGACAAGAAAACACAAAGGGCTAATTTATAAATGGTATTTTTTCCTTTGTTCTTTAGAATAAGGTTAGCACAATCCCCCTACCTTTGGTACAGCTAGAGAAATGGACTGAATGGTGGGGGAAGGAGCAGCAGGCATCCTCTGAAGCCGAATTGGTTCCTGAATCACAAGAAACTGTAATTGAGCAAAATAAGGCTTCAAGAATTTGTTTCAAGATTGGGGTGGCAAAGCTTATTGTTCTGATTTCTTTTCTTTTTTTTGAAAATTATTGAAAATTTAATCATCATAAACGTTGCCATTCTGATTTAACAGAAACAGATTGTGTTTTAAAGCACTCACAGGAAAGCCTGCACACTAACAAACAAGCAGCAATACAGAAAACATGAAAATGAGGTACATCAACATACACAAAGCCAGCGAAAAGGTTTCATTTGCAAATGTCCTCAAAGCAGGTGCAATTAACACTGAGACATTGCAAATATGCAGCATTCAATCCTGCTTCTTCATTATGAATGCTGCAGTATGTATTTATTGTGAACAAGACAGAGAGACTTTCTGGCGAATTACTCTTCAGGGTAAAATAATGGATCTCTTACTTCTTGTTGCTGCTCTGCAGTTACAACTGAAGTAGATGGTGAAACTTCTGACTTGGGACCCTGCATTTCCTGCTCACTAATAGAGCTGGTCTGCAAAAGTGACAGCAAACATGTTAGATTAGATACCACATATCTGATAAAGTGTCCTCGTGTCAACAGAATGGAAACAAGACCCAGTGCCAATTTCTGTATGAAGTACACATACATTTAACATCCACTCTGAAAAAAGATCTTTCCTCAAAACAAACCCTGACACCTGATGGAAAAGCTGGAAGTACTGAAATGCAAAATCTCAAAATAGACAGCATAAATGCTCTAACAGTTGTATTCTCCCAGCAAGGCTGTGTCTAATCTCTTGCTTGCAGGTATGGAATGATTGAGTAGCTTGGCAATCATCCCTAAAATAGCTGACTTCTCATGGCAGCTTACTACACTAGGATTTTTCTAGCATACAGAAGGCAGTAAGTCTGCTACACGAAAAAAAAACTTAAGTAGTAATACTCCATCTTTAAAAATGTTGTTTAAGAATGATTGGCCTCTGTCATTAAAAAATCATGTTTACTTACTCAGTGTTTATATTTCACTAACATTTAAAGCTATCATCCATTACAAGCCGTCTATTAATTTCACACTTAAATTAGCAACTACTAATTGTCAGCACAAGGGGGAAGTATGCTACAATTCCAGAGCTAAAGCAGCTGGGTGTGGAAGTAGGATTCTGTATTACTGTACTCTCAGGACATCATGAAAACTGTGATTAACAAACATGAGATTAGACTTCACATCAATGATGTAATTAGCACTAAAGGCAACAAGTAATGAATCACTCACTTCCCAGCCAGTTTAGACAGGAAGACATCTCAAGTTCAGTTAGCCCAGTAAATTTGTTCAGATACTTGTTATTTTTGTTTCGTTCCAAATTGATTGGAAGGGGTGGGCCATTTAAGATCAAATTGCACTATTATGTAATATGAAGAATTTCAAAATACTGTGTGATTCAGTTTTAGCTATATAGATAGTCAAACTATAAAACAGTGAGCCTCAAAGAGGTTTAGTGGATTAAGTCACAGAGAAATTAAGGAAGCAAAATATCTAGTTTTAGAGGGCCATTCTTACTAAGACAGGTCACAACAAAATAAGGACACAAAACTACCAGCAAAAACTTACTTCTTCCCAAAAGGCTAGCAGAGAAGATGTAGACGAAGAAGAAACAGAATCCTTTGTTGTAACAGATATGAGGGATAAAAACGATCGCTTATCACCCACAGGAAAACTTCAGATAGAATATTAGTTGACTAGCTATATAAAATATTTTATATGGCCAAATGATACTCATTCAGACTAAATTAACCCCAAAGTAGATGATACAAAATATTTTGATAAGTATATGTAAAAAAAAAAAGCTAATGTAAGTTATTAAGCAGAGTATCAGCAATTTTAATGTAATTCATCAGAAAATGCCACCTGCATTTCTGTAGCGAATACATATTTTTTTCAGGATCCACAGAATGGAACTTCATTTACTTATGGGCTTGATATTTTACATGTTACTGTTTTACATCTATCTGGTACTTTTTAAAGCAATTTTTAAAAATATCAACGTTAATAGATAAAAGCTAGTACTGAGAAGGTAGCAGATATCATGCTTCACTCTCTTCCCTCCCTGTCACCCATAGAGCACATCCTGCTGCTTCAACAGAAGGGCAGCATAGATAATTTGTGACTGGGAAGAGCAAATACACAAACTGTATGAAAATATCACAGTATGTCCATAGGCTTTTTTGTTTTTAGCAACTGTGACAATTTAAAAAACCAGAAAAATAAAAAAGAGAGAGTACACATCTCAGATAGAAAATCTAACCAGACTGATGAGATTTTAACCTGAGCCCCTTTAACTCCACTTCATAAACATATTATTCGTTTCAGTTCAAGTTCTTGGTTTTATTCTAAACTCCCTATGCTTTGCAAAACAAAATTAAAAAAAAACCCAGAAATATCTTCAAGGATCAAGAGTTCATGAAATAAGGAAATGTGATTCAATGCTGCATTTAACAGCTGCTTCCTCGGGGAATGCACAAATCATTTAAAGTGAAACGCCTACTTGGAGCTGTGATTTGTATTATTAGTTTTCTAAGGATCACAGGGTGTGTCACAATAAACTTATTATACCAACATCTGTGGGTCCTCTGAATCTCTTCCCAGCTCCTTCTCCTCTAACTACTCCATTAAGATCTGGAGCCAACAATTTTACGTATCTGTTTAAGCACTCCTTGAACTGTGTGAACACTTTTCCTTGTAATAATCAGCATCTTCCAACTGCAAAGCATTTAATTCCTTATTTGTAACAGGGTGTGCCAGCATTTCCAAAAAACCCTGAATATATTTCATTTAGCAAATGTTTGAGATTAACCTAAACAAAGAAGCTAGAATGGGAAATAATTAAAGCAAACTTCTGAGAATACTCCCCAGAGGTGCCAGCTTCTCTACAAAATGCCAAGCTATCTGACATCTATTGGGCATCCAATTCTGTGCCAAGCTGACTTGGCTAATATGCAAGATACCAATCTGCCATGCAGTGCCTAAGAGTTACTATTACATAATAAAAATATAATTCTATTATGTCATTTTTGTAGTTATTTTATGTAGTAACTCACTCTGAAAGTCAAATCACGTGCAAGAGGAGAGGTGTTGAAATAGTCAAAAATGGAATCTTGAAAGTCTGGAAGTTTGAGACCTAAAACCAAAAGCAGAACAGGCTTAGCTGAAGGCAACATCACAGGTTGTGTTAGAACTCTGTTAGAACACAGTGAATTTAATTACCTGAATCTGCTCTGTATTTTTCCTCCATTTTTTTCTTCAAACTTTCCACCTCTTCCCTCAGTTCTCTATTTTTTGCTTCTGATTCCTTTAATTTACTGAAGTAAAAAAATATGACCAAAATGTAATCTGAAATGTCTCAAAGGCAGGAATGACAGTACACAAGGTTATTAATTTCTGTAATTTCTGGCCCTACATCTCACACTTACAGAAAAAGCCTTTTTTTTGTTTGTTTGTTTGGGTTTTTTGGGGGATTATTTTGGATTTTTTTGAGGGGCATTACTTTTCCCCTGAACAGACACCTCATTATTTGACTAGATATTTAAAAGTGTACTTAAGTCTTCTGCTATCACTGTAGGTATCTGCCAAACAAAATTATTCTAAAAGTACTTTGACTTTTAATTTCCAAGAACACGTCTAACTCTCCAGTAGTTGAAGAAATGGTAGTGAATTTGCTTTGAATTTGCTCTTACACATTTTTTTCTCAGATGCCCAAGATTTGTAACTTACTATAGCAGTGAAGTGTTTACTTGAAGAAATTTTTACAGTTCTCATTTGACTATGTATGAAATGTGTAGTGTGTACAATGGGACCCTTCTGACAGAATTCAATACCCCAGGCACAAGGGGCCATTTTAAGAAAGTTGCTGCTATTCTAATCAGCAGTTTAGATCAACACATTAACCCCAAACAGAACCAAAACCCTCATTACCTTTCTAAAGATATGTTTGCATCTTTAACTTTCCGTAGCTCCTCTTGAACTAGTTGTTTGGCACGAATTTCTGCATCAAGGGCTGACTGTAATTCCAGCCTTGCTGACATATCCAACTTCTGACTGCGTCGCACTTTCCAAAGTGGATCCTGTTGCAGTAAGTTACTGAATATTACTATCTACTGCCCAAGGATATTTCTGTTCTTGTCCAAAGACATAAATTAGCTTTCACACTGGTTCAGAGAATGCTCTTTTAATCAGCTATGGACAGCATACCTGCTGCATGAAAATTAGTCAATAGTTGGTCTTCATTACATGAAAATGAAGTAATGAGCAATTTTAATATTGGTTACACCATTAACACAATATGCTGGAAATCAAAATGGTGGATCACTAAGCATGGAAGTCAAACACACAGAACCCAATGGAAATGACAGGTTTTCACTGTCCAATCTAGAACTGAGTGTAAAACTTGCACAGTGATATAATGGACTTTCAAAGATGAGATAAATGTCAACATTTAATGTAAAACATACTAACATAAAACATAGCAAGAGTAGCAAAACCATGAGAAGAAAAAAAGGAAGAAAGAATCTGGGTCTTGAGATGCTCAAGATACCTGGAACATTTGCCTAAGCAAGTCTTCTGCTTGCTAAGTAGCATATACTATATATGCTACTATACTTATAACATTTGCTACATGCATATAACATATGCTATACTTCAACATACACTATGCAATTCCTCCCTACTACCCCAAAAGCTAATATTCTGAGCTTTTCCAGGCATTTTTCAGTGTGGACTACGTTTCTGATATTCTCTAACGAATACCTCTCTAGTCATAGATGAACTTGCAAATAAGAGTAATGAAAATTGAGAAGTACTTTTTATGTTGAGAAGTAACTGCCTTAGAGCAGGTTCTGTAGAAGTTACAAAACTAGTCATAATATAAAGAACAGACAGTGTTCTTTATTCTGGCAGTAGCTAAGATAAAAATGCAAACTGCATTTGATCCAATCTTTCTTCCCGTGAAACCTCTCAATATTATAATTGTCTCCTGATGATGCAGACAAATGTCAGCTCACAGAAATAAAACTTTCTCTTATTCTCTCATATTCATAGGTTTGGAAGGGGTGAGTAACTTCTCATATGCATAAACCAGCAGCAGATGGATTCTGGATGGCAGACTGCTGACTGGCATTGGTAGGGGTGTGGGCTCCCATGCCAAGCTGCAAATGGCTCTTCCTCTCCTTATGCAGGTGTTTTTCTCTTTGAAAACATACTCCTTTAGGAGACCTCTTCTATTAAATTCTGAGGAATTCATGTTACTACTGTATGGGAAAATTATGGCACAAAGGTCTCATTGCTCTGCATGTAAATAAAGCCACATGCTCTGTGTGTCCCTAGTTTGTACTGGTATAAGTCAGATAGTATTTTTTCACAGAAGAATAACTTACTTCATTGCTTCATTGTAACAGCAATTAATTATTGCACATAACATGGTAAAGTATATTTCTGTACTCCTCTTTGATGGTTTAAGTTACTGTTTCTTCTCTCTTCTCTAGTGCTTAATATCTGCGATGGCAGATAATAATATGAAACAACTGCCCCCTGTAATTATCAAATTCTGATCAGATTACTTAGTTGGATCTGCAAGCAGTAGCTAAAAACTATAAAGCAGAGCAGAGGATTAGTTCTTTTTAGATACACAATTGCAGCTTTTCAGACATGCTCAGAATATCTTGAATGTTTCCTATTTCCTTACCAGTGTTCGTGACCCCAGACTGGAACTTCTCAATGATTCTAGTTCTTCTGTCATCTTGGAAGCTAATGCTTGGAGATAGCCACGAGCATCCTTCTCATCACTTACCCTGTTATGCAATTACAAAAACCTGTAACTTAGCAGTTTCATGGCTCACAGCACCAAATACTGTACCACCAAATTATCAGAGTGTCTGCTCTGGGTTTAGGGACATAACAGGAATGAACAGAGCAGGGAAAACTCTCCCAGCAACAGAAGACTGAATACATCTCAGATTGCCTGCTTCAGATTTTTCTTCTATTGGATTTTCTTGATTGTGGCAGTTGCTAGGGAAACTGAAACTTCTCTTTTGCCATTAGGAAGAGTTCTGCAGAGATTCACTGTTATATGAAAATGATCTGCATATTACTTGCTCAATTTTTATAAGGGCTACCTTCCTGTCCTTTTAGTTTTGCATGCTGAAATTCTTGCACTCAGCTTGCTAAAACAGTGAATTATATAGGGGAGAAGAGTGGAAGTACTAAGTGCTTGTCTAGTACAGCTAGTGAGGTTCTATATGTTAATGGTGACCTTTTAAATCATGACCAACTTTCTGAATGAATTTATGAAAATATTCCAAATTGGATGACTTAACCATCACTTTAGGGACTGAAGGAAGTTGATGCCAGGACTCTGCCTTGCACTTGTTTCAGTGGCATCTGGCAATTTTAACAAAACAACACCCAGAAGTACCATGCTTTTGCTGATCTCAGACACAGACAAGGCCTAGCTGTATGTTAAAAAAAAAAAAAAAAGCCAATTGGTATTTCAGAAGTTGAAAGTGGCCATATCTGGATCTCTAACCAGCACATACCATTGAATGATTTCTGCAATCTGGGCTTCCCAGTGAGCAACAGACTCCTTCTTTGCTGCTAGATCTTGGAGCTCATCTTCCAGCTGTCTGTTCTGCGCTGTTAGTTTGTCCACGAAGGAGCAGAGCTGAAACAAGAGATTAGTTTCACTTGTGACTTAGGTCAGTTTCAGCCTTTTTATATATGTGTGTGCCTACACACCTTTAGAATCTGAACAAACAAGACCACCCTGGGCTATTTGGATGGGCTTCTTTTTTGTGGAACTATCAGTTCACACAAAATAATCTAAACCAAAGGAAAACAAAAAGGCAAGCACAGAGGTCAGAGAGGAATAAGGTTTAACTGTAAACCACCAGGAAGGAAGGCAATGTGTGCCAATGATTCCCCCTTTGCAGCTTTCATGAAGAATCAAAGGGTGGCATTCTCTTAACTGTGAGAATCAGCCCCCCGAAGGGCAGAGTACCAAGATGCTAAAGCCACTATGTAGAAAAATCTCTAATATTTATACGGCAAAAATGACATTTTAAAAATTCAGATAGTGCCTGAACATTCACAGATCCTGTTCTGCACAGTGAGTAGACTAGTTCAACATCAGAGACTAATGAAGTAAGAATTCTATGTTTCCTGAAATAATTACCCTCTCATTTTCTGTTGTTAATTTTTTGTTATCTTCCAAGAGCATAGATCTTTCACGCTCATATTTCTCCTTCATTGTTCCTACTGCTTCTTCCATTTCACTGTGCCTAAAGAGAAGGACAAGAAATAGAAACACACTGTCAAATTGCTGAACCTGTAGACTGGGATTTTGAAAAAGATATAGAGAGAGGGTGAAATTCCAACCTGCACAGGCACCCATGCAAAGCAATACATACACACAACAAAAAGAAATCCATAGTGAAGGAAGCATGCCCAAAAGCTTACCTCTCTCGCTTTGTTTTCTCTAATTTATCCTTTAATATCATGATCTCTTTCTGGAGTGCCAGCTGATGGCTCTCTGAATCATGTACTTCCTTTTTCACATTTTTTACTTCCAAAACATGTGATGCTTCTCGTCGGACCAACTCCTCTTCATAAAATAAGATTTTCTTTTCCAGCTCAGACTTAACTTTGGAAAGCTCCTGCTGATGTTCCAGTGTGGCACCAGCTGCCCGGCCTCCCTGCTTCAACTGCAGAACAAGAGGAGAAACCATCAGGGAGAAGCTATGATCTTTATATTTTTAGAATATTCTTAGAAGTCAGAATTGTCCAACTGGTGCAACTTTAGAGAAATTTTTATTTGGGCACTGAGTGATTTAAAAGGTGCCTGTCCCCAGGCTTTATATGTAAGTGACTTACATGACCTGAATAAGGGGTTGAAATGGCTTGCAGAGGTAAGAGATTTGGATCACATTGCTTTAGTAGCTGCTTAGAATTTATATAAACTGAGCATTTTCAAGACATTAGTATCCAGCAATTAAAGACTTTCAAGCAGAAAAGGCAAATAAATTTGGACAGGTTTGGTCAGGTTTCTGGTAATGCTGTAGTTTTTAAGTCTCCCACTGGTATCAATAGTTGAGTAAGCCAAACTATTGCAGCTTCTGGGCCATGAGTAAATATTTGTCAAAAACCAAGTAACCTTTAGAGCTTCCAGTTCATTTTCCAGTTGTTTGGAGAAAACCTCGCTGTGCTCACGGAGCTTGCGTTCTTTTGATGCTTCTGCTACGACTTCTTCAAGTTGGGCTTCCAGCTGTAATGAGTCATTTTAGGTCATTTCAACACAAGATAACACTGTCTGTATCATTCATTTCCTTTCCTCCATACGGCCTAGCAGCAAGTTTTACTTATTTCTATTTTAAGTTACACCACTATAACAACCATCTCAGAATGTCATGATAATTGTTTTGCCTTCGGTGATTCAGGCATCCATCTGTCTCATGCAGAGAACTATTATTTTATGACTCTTTGTACTGATGTGAACTACATCAAGCCCATTCAGGGATAACTGCACAGCTTCTATTACAGCAAAGAGAAGAAAATGGCACTAGAAGACATTGCAGCTGAGAAAGAAGAAAGTCTCCCACACTTACAGGTCAACTCCATTCCTCAGTATCTAAGCAAGGCAGCTTAAAAATATCAACCTTTGAACCACGTTACTGCAAAACACTTTAAATATGAACACTGAATATTCTTACTCTGCAATTACAGAACAAAATAAGCTTGATCATCCATTTATTGACTTCAGAAAGCTTATCAGAAAGACATTTTAGATTTAGTGGCAACTAAGGCAACTGCTGGAATTCAAGCAATAGCAGCACAGTTTCAAATCCTGACAGGAAGATTTGTTTTTCTGTGTTCAAAGTAAACCTGCAAAGTTGTTTTTAAAAGGATTGTACTTGGAATTGTGCAACAAGATAAGGAACTTCTAGACTGTGCTCTGAATAGAAGATTGATACAACTGTTATGAAAGGGAGTACAGAGGAATTTTTAAGAACAAAGACAGATTTTTAAAGCTCTGCATGAAAGTATTTAACTGCATTAGCAACAACACTTGAATGCCTGCTGCACTCTGCTCTAGAGATGAGATACCACAGCAATTCATCAATTCCCAGTTAACCATCATGTCTTGCTCACGGACAAAAGCCTTAGAAACTTCACCATCTACTACATTTTCATAGACTACCCTTCAATTTGCCACAAGTTTTCTAGCAGTGCTTATAGAGCTCTTGAATTTCTCTTCTACATTTCACCCAGAGAATACAGAAAACATGATGATTTTTCAGTGATTAAAACACTCCAGATTAACCACAGTAATTTTTTCTTATGCCCTCTTCTGGCTATCCACTTCATCTCATGTAAAACTATTGCCTAGAATACTAATTGGAAATTAACTTGCTTAAAGATATTACAGATACTCTTACAATGACTTCACTACAGAGGAAGGAAAACCACATATTTAGTTTTGTATCACTACTCCTCCCTTCAGCTGAAGAGAAACATTCAGTTAAAAAAACCACTGAAGTCAGAATAATCCAACCTCAGAGCATATGAAGACACTCACTGAGCTTTAGAGGTTTCAAGCTGACTGTAAGTGAAGACTGTACAAGAATCAAAACATCAGAACTAATAAACTGGGCATAGAGCAAGAACACCTTCCTCAAGATTCAAATCAATCTGAGTGCAAATAAAAAATCCCACAAAAATCCCCAGAAGATACTCCTGATTTTTCAATACGATCACATGTCAGCTACTGGGTAAGCAGCAGCTGAAACATATGAGTGCCAGCTGTTTTATCAAGCTACCTCTTTCCTCATCTTCTCTGATTTACGGACGTCCTGTCGCAGAGCATCGATTTTCTGCATGCTCACTTCCAACTCCTCCTCCTTGTCGCGGAGCTGCCGGGACAGCTTCTGCTTCTGGGAGCGCAGGTCTCCCATCCTCTCACTGAGCTCAGAGAACTCCTGCACAGCCAGCTTCCTTTGTTGGTGGGCATCCCTCAGCTCTTTGGACTGCATCTTTAATCTCTCTGAGGCTTCTACAAGTTGCTGGTTTAAAAAAAAATAAATAAATAAAAAAGAGTAATTTGAACTCCATATATTCTTTCCAAGAACAAAGACACTGGACCTACATAAGCTTGTTTTGACCACCTCATGTAACTACTATAGATTTCTAATTGTTAATTTACAGAACTGTTTAGCTAAGCAGCTGCAGTGACGTAGAAAGACAGCCATTACTCTGCTTCTAATGTGGCAGCTCCAAAGCTACTTTTGGTATCCCAGAAGTCTTTCTTATAAATGTGACTACACAAGGCCACCTCACTTCTAAATAACTTGATTTTAGATTACCACCATGTACATGCACATTTGTAACCTTGTTTAAAGGAATGCTTTAGCAGACAGCAGATTCAGGAGAGACATCAAATACATTGTACCAGCATTGAGGGGCTGCAGCAAATGTGAGATTTTTCAGAAAACTGAGGAAGATTCCTTAAAACAAATTGTGCAGTTCTTAATACTTTAATTGAAAGTATAAAGACCATTTCCTTTACAGAAGGTAGTTAACAAAAATTAACAGGATTAAAATACAAATGGAATGTTTGACATAAAATCATTTGAGAGTAGAAGGAAAAAGCAAGAAAAAGAGCAGAATGACACAACAAAATAAATGTATACTGTACAAAGGAATTCTAAAAATTTCTGCCATTAGTAGAAGCATTGCAGGAAGATTAACTTCCCAAAAACCATGTGTTCAGACCAGAAGCAGCAGATCTGCCTTCTCTGCTATTCATACACTCTAGCAAATAACCTCTACCAGTGGTTAACAGACAGAAGAGAGACTATTAAACTCTAGTGTACAAACAGCCCAGAAATTTTGCCCCATGGATTACTTCTGGATCCATATGAATGCTCAGGAACAATATGGCTGGTAGACTTTTGCAAAACTAGTTATTCCAATACAGGTAGCGTTTTTTACTATTATTGAATGTGGTAGGTAGCATATGCAAATCCCTGTTTACTTTACTACAAAATATGTTGCTGACTTAAAACTGAAATACTGCTAAATTTTAGGAAGCAAACAAAGGGATAATTCACACAGCAGCAAAAACTCAGTGATTACATAAAAGTCATCATTAGCCTTAAGCAATAATTAACCTTTTGGTATAAAAAAGAGCAAATGGGTTCTTTTAATGAGCCCTGGTAACTTCCGTGCAAAGATCCTTTTCCCCTAAATAGACAGGTGTAGCCCAAATGTCACCAGCAGGCCCAGTGTTATGTAAACTGACCCACAGTCAAAAACCCCATAATTCTGCCAGGGATACCAGCCAGGTATCTGCAGGGTCTGTTTCCTCCCTCATCATTCTCTGAAACTGGAAGAATGGAGGAGAACAATACTTGTGTTCCTGATCCCCTAACAAGTCATCCCAAGGCTCTGAAGTGTCTCTTGATTACCCTCAGATTTCAACTGAAACAGTTAAGAATAATTAAACAGCTTAATTAAAACCATTCTTTAGGTGTTTGTTTCATCTGGCAGAACACAACTGAAATAATAAGCCCATCAACTTCCAAAAAGGAACATGTGATACTTTGGAAAGCTACTGTACTGCTGAACAGCTTCCCTAACATCTCTGCATAGCTTTAAAAAGCAGCATTTAAAACATTAAAATTGCTATCACAACTTAACTGTTCTAGAACTATTTTACATGACCATTTTTAAAAGTATCTATCTTTGGATCAATACCTTATGAAGGTCCTCCTTTTCTTGCCTCAGTACTCTGCACTGCTTCTCTAGTCCTTTCAACTTGTGTATGGAGTCTTCATGTTCTTGTCGAAAAGCCACTGCATCCGCAAGCTGTGCTTCCAGTTTACTTATATCTGTAGATTAATACATATTAAAGGTAACTGGTCCCTAATTAACACCAACAAAACAAGCCACAATACTCATGCAAACTGGCATCACTTTGCTTGGAAAATCAACATCTTTCCTATTCCCACCATTTTAGACTATTTAAAGTAACTTTGGAACATTGATACCTCAAAATCATTTTATTTTTCTCAGCCCCAAAGACTGTGATCTCTAAGTGAAAAACTCTTAGCACAAGGCTTTGCTTAGTTTTTGAGGAACACAACCTCTAGCCCTTGAAAATATTAAAATAAACTTGAAATGTTCCAATTCCAATTCCAGTAATGTGTTTCCTAAATAGTTTTCATTACGCAACAACAAGGCAACAGTCACTAGTGCATCCAGCAAGACAGGCAAGGACTGTTTATTTTCTACATAAGAACTAATGAACAGTTTGGGAAAGAAGTACCATCCTGCACAAGGTAACCTGGAGACCTGACTGCCCCACACTCCTGGCAGCTTGTTCTCGCTTTACTCTCAAAGACAAATAAACAAATTTCATTTGAAATTATTAGTTTTAAGTGCAAAAAACCCAACGTAGACACTTTTACATATTCCTGCTCAGTCTTACCAATTCTAAGAAAATGAACTGCCATTCTCTCTTTGGTTCTGATTACTACAAAATCAAATTAAACAAATAAATAAGAAATTTCACAGGGAATTAATTGTCTCACTCAAGTTCCACTGATACCTGTGGCAGACAGGAAAATGGACCTCAGTATTAAGGATCCCAAATCATGCTGTAATGCTTGAAGTATTATTCCTTTCCTTACTTCAGAACAAATGTCCTCCCACCCTACATGAACCAATGCTACTTCTTCTAAATTAGGACATACTGTTAGAATTTATACTTAACAGTACATGACTGGTTGAAGAACTAGATAAACCTGAAAGAATAAATCTTTATTTCTAGATAAACCTGAATGCAAAAGCAGAACCTTAATCTAACTATTGTGACTCAAGCCTAATTTCAGAATACACAAGAATAGCTTTTTTTAATCTATGTAGGAGAGCAGAGCTGATTTTTGCTGTGCATACACCTACAAAAAGGGTATATTGTCAAATGAAATGGGGAAAAAATACTCCAAAAAAATCACATCAGCAACTCAGCATCTGAACTCACACTATATAGGCCTCTATAAAACTCTCAGTGAAGTCATTAGGATTCAAAACTACCACTTTGTTTATTACTGATTCCTACTTAAAAATTAGGTGTTAACAGGAGGTTTGCATGGATAAACTAATGGCATTGTCAAGCAACAGATTTTCAGTGATATGGATGAGTCAGTCTTCCCTCAGGACAGATGCCAGTATTTGTTTTTCTGCAACGCTCAGTGCTTCCTAATTAATGCATCACCAAACACAGAAACACAAAGGGAGCAGAAGCTCAGAAATATTTGAATGTGAACTACTATTACACATCCCCCCATCTACTCCTTTATGTTACTACTACACAGCAACCAGACTTTGATCTCCTGTCTCTTACACCTCCCTCCAGGTAAAACCACTCCAACACAATTCTTCTCCCCAAATGGAGTAATAAGAAGAGGATCTCCTGAGATTTTCAGGGAAACAAATATCACACAAATCATTTAACTAAATCCATCCACACATTTCATCACACTCTGGACTTCCCATGTTAGTATGTGCTATCAAGCCAAGAAAATGAAAAAACTACTTAAGCACTCATCTGGAAAAAACTGAAATACTCTTAATATTGAAAAGGCTTTAAAAAATCCTTTGTTTTTTAAATACCTCAAGAACATTAATTCTACTTATTGCAAAATAAATTGCATTACTATAATTACCATGCCAGAGGCTTACCTGTTAATTTGTTCTTCAACCGTTCAATTTCTTCATTTAATTTTTTAATCTCCTTATCACGGCTTGTATTTGCTGTAACACACACTGGACCTTGGAGGTTCTGCACTGTCTGTGTAGATTCTTAAAATCCGAAAAGAAAGGAAAAGATTTTCAATGAAGTATTCCAATGAGCAGAATTAAGAATCCAAACAAATATAAACCACTAACCTTGGAGTTTTCTGTTCAAATCCTGGTTTTCTTGCTCTAATTTACGTATTTTCTTTTCATAGCCTTCTATTTGTGAAGTGTTCTTTAAGTCTCTCTGCACATCCATATCTTTGGTTACAGTGTCAGACTGCAGCACACTCTTTAAAGTGCCTGTATCAGATAAAGAGCTGAAAAGAAATACATAAGTTAGGACATTTTAATAAATACTCACAGCAGTCTATAGCTGGGACATGCTGGGATTCCACAAATATGCATCTTAAATTTACAAGTACAATTAGTGCAGTAATTGTTACTGCAGAGACAATTCTCAGGGTAAATTTATTATTCCCTAGCTACTGTGCATACTGCTGTGGAAGTAAGATACCTGCATGCAGGACTTCAATGATGCAGATATACCTTCACAAACTGCCTAAACGATTGAAAATGTTAACATTTGTGTAGTGGTTTTAGCTCGCCAATTTTTGTTTTACAAAATTAGTGTAGTGGTTTGAGTGCCACCAGCACACTCTCCCATGCCAAAGGTTACAGGTACCTGGCAGAAATGGAAGCAGGTAAGTGTACCTGCACTGAGATAGCTGAGGGACAGCCCCAAAAGTTTAGTTTAAAGCATGGCAAAGATTTAAGGCACATGATCTCACTGTGAAAAGGATGACAAGCATGCTTTGGCTTGATGGAGTAACAAACCCCAATAGAGAGAAATAATGGAATAACAAGCAGACCAGAATACCTTAAGATCAGAGACAAGCATACGTTTGAGAGATGGAGGCCATTTCAAAGATATGCAAAGTGAGCCACTTTGTCCATGCTCAGAATCCTCTAAGTTTACTTGGTCTACCAGCAGGACAGTGGAGCAATGAGATAATCCTGAACAGTTCCTGGCAGATGTCCAGTTTGGACAGGACTTTCTCTCAGCCTCTCAATGCAGGGACTGCAATTGACACATCTAGCCCCTTAACTTTCTTCCATTTCAAACAGATAAAATACTAAATACAAAAGTACCTAATCTTGGCAAACAGGATCAAAATATGTTCATACATTTGAAACAACGGAAACCAAGGAATAAAAGTTTGGCGACAGGTATACCTATGGACATCAACCTCCCTATACATTTACAAAAATGAGAATTCCCAGGAATTAGCTGCATTTGGGAAACAAGTTTCCTTTATAAAACATGTCCTTTGCTTACCTGTCAGTTGTGTATGTAAACCCAACGAATGGTAAATGCAATCCAGAAAAGCCTGTATGAGAACTTGGTGGCACCACTTCCTGCATGAAAACAATGTGCATGAAAACCCAAGAGAACCCATACAGAGTGAAAGGCATTTCACTGAGCCTCAACAGTTAAAAGAGAGACAGCTAATGGAAAGATTTTTCTTAATACACCAACTGACAATTGGCAGTTATGCTCCACTGCCCCTGGACAAGCTTTATTTCAGATTAGGTCGCCTAATAGAATGACTTGAATTTCGGAGCCTCTTGAACTGGCACTTGAAAGGGCAGCATTTCAACAAGTTCAAAGCACAATGCAGCCAGTAAAAGGAAACCCAAAATTCCAAGTTCCTAATTAAAAGTGACCTGGCACCAAAAAGCATGCTGTTAGTCTTAGTGTTCTAGTTATGTCAGACATGTAATCAAAAAATGTGCCAAAAGCTCTTAATTTCTGGGAATACAAGCCGGTGAACAAATTACCACAAAAGCTCTCTACTCCTCCTGACCCATTTGTAAACTACAAGACAATAGGAATGAAGGAGTGCAACACCAATGTTCTCTACTCCAAGAACAAAGCTCCTGCTTCTTAAGTCAGTGGAGATGAATCCTGTCACTTGGACAGCTGTGCTTGCAAGCTACACAGAAAATATATTCTATTTCCATAGACGAATTTTTTTTTCACCTTTGAAAAGGCATAAATCCAAATACTAGCTCCCTATAAAGACAAACTGAAAGGGCAACTAAGGGGCTTTTTGCCCTACCTAAATATGTTTGACCATGTAACAGTAATATGACCATGTAGCAGTAACGCAGTCTGGCAAGTGGTACCACTTAAAAAAGCAGCTCATGATTTCTGATAACACAAAATGCCAAAGAGATGAAACACTTTAATTTTTTACATTTGGAGTGACTTATTTTTTCATCTCTTTATCTATTTTGAAGTAGGTTCTCACTACTACCTTACAGTGCAGCAAGGATGCATATTTCCATTAGTAATATTTAAAAAAACTCACTGGATTTCTTAGTACATCATCATCTACATCAAAGTTCGAGGTGTCAGAAGGACTGCTAACTTCTGGAATGTAAGGTGCTTCTAGGTTTCGGATGTTATCCCAATTAAGTCCTTCAAAAAAGGCATGAGACTTAAAATCCTCTATTCCATTCTGTCCCAGCCTACGCTCCCTGCTGCAGATAAGTCTCTGAATAAGATCTTTTGCTTCTTCAGATACATCTGTAACATGGGATGGAAACTGAAATCGTTCCTAGAAAACAAACCAAACAGAAATTTTTTAGAGAAGGAATTAATTCCAAAACTTTCAACTGTAGTTTCAAAAAATCCATTAAATTACAGCAATAAAACTGGAAATGAATAGTCAAATATTGTTCTAGTTACAGTGAGCAATGACAGAGCACAATTCAATACATTCAGTGAGAGACGTTTTGTCCTGTATTGGATTTCAAGTACAAGAAATCATTTTTCAATTTCTTTAAAACAAATCTGTCTGATCTGTGATTACAGTCACTTTGTTAGGAAAAGCAAACTTTCTTTTAAGACATACAAGGATTTTTACACACTACAGTATATTAAAGATCATACAATAAATACAGACTGATATTCTTACTCAGAGGTCCACTGATCTCCTGGAGATGTACTCCTCAAGATTAAATTATTTTCAACTCTTAAAATCCCATGATGTTAGTCAATTCTTTGTTGTCATATTTAGGAATGCAATTTTCTAATATATAGGTTAAATACCTGCTTTTCTTACCAAAATATAATCTACATTTAGAAAATACTTCTATTATCATAAACAAACATAAGATCTAAAAATTGTAATTACCACTAACAACTGCAATTACTCTGAGAAAACTGGAGTAGATTTTAATTTTGATTTTGTGATGATTGCTTACATCTTCCAACAAGAAAACAGGCATTTAGAGAAAAAATTCAATTTGTCAAAAAATTAAATTTCTGCAGTTCAGAGAAGCAAGCATTCCTAAAACCTGAACCAACAAACCTACACAACATCAGCCTAAAACACTGTGAAAAAGCAAACAACTACCATCACTTCAGTATCTTTAAGTGATAAGCTTCTCTGTAAACATAAACTCAGAACACAAGAGATTTAATACAGCTCTTACCTCATGATTCATAATCTTCCCATAGGTTTCCACTAGTGACTCTGCATAGAAGGGTGTTTCACCATAGAGCATTTCATACATGCAGACACCCAGTGACCACCAGTCACACTCAGGCCCGTATTTCCCCATCCCATCTTCCATTGCTTGCAGTATCTCAGGGGAGATGTAGTCAGGAGTACCCACTGCTACTGATGACTGTACCTTAAAAATAAGGCAAACATAATTCTCATATGTTTTCAGTTTCTCTCAGCAACTGTTTTACTCAAACACTAGTATTTCTGACAAAGAGAGACACCACAACATGACTCTGGAGAAGGAAGAGATTCATAAATTCACAGCAACATAACAAAGAAAATATTAAGAAAGTAAGAAAGACTGCAAAGATTAAGTTCCATTCTACTGCTACATAAAATCAGTTGATATGGTTTATTCTCAACACAGCAGAAATCCAAAATAATCACAAATACTGTGAAAGCAGAAATACAGGATATATTTTGCCTTTGTGTCTGTTTATACTTTAAAACTGCAATATACTGCCCCAAAGTTGAAATGAAAAATTATTAAGTAGGGAGATCAGGCCCTACCCCTGAATTTTACAGTTTCATTTGAAGATCACAGAACAAATTTCCTAGGTAAGTTTTGTTATGCCAGAAACCAGTCAAATGTTTATTGCCTAATGTGCAACTGGATGTACTACGGGAATAAGGTGGAGAAATTACTCTGTGCACAAGTAGTAGGGAAGCCCTGACCATCAGAGCAGACTAATCTCTAGGAATAATGTTCTCAATTCTCCTTCATTTTGCAGTGTTATGGTAAAGCTTTGACAGGCATTTTATGACTAGAGAACAACAACAAGATGTGAGTTAGTGCCAAAAGCAGTGAACGATGCTTCATGCCATACTTTGGCAGGACTGGCACCCCTGGAAGTGCCCTAAATGAGGCAAAACAAACCAAACCTGTCACAAGCAATTCAGCTTTTAGTGGTAAATCCAATCTGCTGCACAAGATGGCCAATTACCACCATGTTGCCATTCCATTTGTCAAAGACACATAAAACAAACTGCTTATTAATTATAGAATCAAGACAATCATTTAGGTTGGAAAAGACCTTTAAGGTCATTATGTCCAGCTGTTATCTGAGCACTGACAAATCCACCTAAATGGTGGCCCCAAGTGCCATATCTACACATCTTTTTGATACTACAGGAATGGTGACTCCACATTTGCATGTACCTAACTGGTGTAGCAGGTCACTCACCCTTCCCCCTTGGACTCAAATGGTCATTAGAAGAAAAAGCGAAAACCAGAAAAATATAGCAAAGGATAACTTAAAAAGCTAGCAGCCTGTAGAAGAAGGAGATGAAGATTTCAAAAATGCATTCAAGTATGTTGAGTTATACTGTACCCTCAATTTTCAGCATATCAGAAAGTTCACAATCTATCACATCCCTGATGCACACTGATGATGTCTAATCTCTTTAAAACCAGCAACTCACTTAGAAGGTCCCACCATCAATGACCCAAATAAATTTTGCTTCATACATACTGTGCCATCTTCACTCATTTTCAGACAGGACCCAAAGTCTGCCAGTCGTATGTGGCCGTTCATGTCCAAAAGAACATTGTCAGGCTTTATGTCCCTGTAGGAATAGATAGAAGTGAAAAGATTTAAACATACAGTATTAGTTCTGCTTGTAAAGATTAATCTTGCATCAAAATAACATAGCATTTTACCCACTGATGTAAACTCTTTCTTATGGTTCTATTTATGACTCTCCCCTCCTGAACAACCTTAAACCCACCAGTTTTGTTGCACCAGAAAATCTGTGTTTCTTTTCAAATGTGAAGTTCCAAATGCCACTACATGTGTTGAAAAACTCAAAAACTGTACAACCCCTTCAGTTTAATCTTTGAGAAGGAGACTAGAATTACTAGGAGTAAACAAAAATAAGGTGCTCCAATACACCTAAAACAAGGTGTATTAGATGTGGAAGCTGACAGTGGCTGATTTTTAAGATGCTGAATTCCAGTTTCACACTTGACACTAGTGAGAAAAACCCTGACAGATTTAACAATGGTTCTCATATGTGTAAAAATCCTACCAACTTGATACATTTTTCCAACACAAACTGGGATTAACCTTTATTAACCAAGGGCTAATGCTCTGAAATTAATTATTGAAATGTCACTAATACTGCTGTTCATTAGCAGTATTAATACAAAATAATAAATGCTAATCTATGCCTGTCTACATAAATTTAAATGCATATTTACTTGTGATAATACAATAAAAATATGTGCTGAGAAAATTGGACTATGTCACTATGCTTCCCCAATAAATTAATTAGTAATTCTACATTGTTAAACTTATTCCATACATTTCAGTTCCAAATATTGTCAACGTTCCACAACCACAAGTTAAGCTCAATGGTTGCAGGAGACTATGAAAAGTAATATACCACTGTACACTAATTTGTTTGTTTGTTTTTTAAGGAACACTGCTCACAGTGGCACTTGCAGCATGAGCCAATCTCTGCTTGGCATGCAGCTCTCACTTGCCTCAGGGACCAGTACTGCTGTTCTGAAAGGCTTAATGGCTCCTCTCTGAGCTCCACTGTCTCCTATCTACAGCTAACAGGTCGTATAAGCCCTTAAAGGGTCCTTGAAACCCTCTCCAGAGCAATCATACTTCCTCCTAATCCATTCCAGTTGCCAAGCAGTAATTTCTTGGGCATTGGCACATGTCCTGCTCAAAGCACGTGTTTTGGCCACAGAGCCACACACTCCTATTGCCACAAGAGACCTTCATTCAGCCCTGTGAAAAGATGTAGCTACTCAGTAAGTCAGGCCACCTTCCTTGGAAATTGGTGCAATGGTGCCTCTGGTGAACTTCTCTGAGGCTGTAACACTTTTAAATCCCTAAATATTGTCCACACTTACTCAGAGAAGTTTTAGAGGGTTTAAGTACCTTTTCAATTTTTAAAACAGCAAAGTGCAAGCAGAAGAGTTCAAAACATTTTAGCTGAGAATTCCCTATGCTTTTTAAAATTTAACTGTGCAGCTACTACTAACCACAACCTAAGTTTACTTGATGGTAGCCAGTGATTCAGAATACACATCTTGTGTGCAAAAACAATTAGACCAGCACATGCCCACTGATTACAAAACCTGTTAGAGAATGACCTCAGGTAAGTAGATGCACTGATGTTATCATGGCATTTTTGCAGAATGTCTAAACATCTGCAGAAAGTTCAAACCATTTCAAACTGCTTCAAACTTCTGGGTTGCTTGGGCAAAGGCAGATAAATATTTATTACGTGAATTGAGAATAACTCAAGAGCCCTGATTAAAAATAGAACAGACTTTAAAAGGTTAGTCAGATAAATGTCACTGCTTCTGCTATCAATCCATCAAAACTTGATATTTAAAATAAAGTAGCTTATATAGCTATTATACAGCATAAAGTGTAATAGTTTGCCTTTGGCTACTGTGCACATCTGCATACATAGAAGTAAATTTGGGATTAACGCCATATAAATGTACATGTATTTTTTGCCAAAAGAGAAGGTATTTTACCTGTGCACATAATGCAGCTCATGTATGGAATGTATAGCGAGCACCATTTCACCAATGTAGAACCTAGCCATATCTTCAGGAAGCTTGTCTTCAAACTTACTGAGAAGCGTCAGCAAGTCACCACCAACATAGTAGTCCATCACTAGATACTGAAAATGGAGAAATAAAGCAATCAAGTACTGAGAGACAGCTGGCAAGAAAAAAAAAAATAAAGTTCATCAGTTAACCCCTGAAAAACCTTTTCACTATTTTTTTCTTTGCCTGTGGAAAGTAGTCAAAATTGGTGGTCTTCTGTTTTACTTCTATTTACTTACTTAGTATAAAAAAGTATCATATTCCTTTAATAATCACAGTAAGAATGGCACATCAGCATTTAGTTCCTACAATAAAAAAACCCAAACAAAATATGGCAACAACGAAGAAGTAAATCAGGATGAGTTTATTTCTGTCTTAACTACTATCACAAAGAAAATGACCTAATATCACCAAAACTAATGTATATTATTGACTCTTAAATGGAAAATTTCCAGAGGATCATGAAAGAAAAAAAACTAGAGGTAAAATCAGTATTTGATGCAGCTTACTCCAAAATACACATTTCATTACTACTTTTAGTTTTGGTAACATTTCAATACTACTCATTATTCCCAAAGTGGCACTGATCACATCAACATCTTCAAACACTCATCTTGGCACATTCCACATCATAGGTACATAACACAGCTGGCAGGAGTTTGATGACACTATACATTATATGACTATACTACACATGGATGCCCATGACAGGCCAAAAGCACTGTCAAGCCAGAAGCACTAAAGTGGGAAACTTAAAAGTCAAAGATTAATGTTCCTTTGAATATAATTCAGTGAAAAAGGGAACAGCCTCCTAGGCCAATCAGGCATCATCCTATCCACAGAAAAGACCAATACCGATAGGGTGACATGAATGAAAAGGACTTAGGCATGCTATTTTTTTCTCATACCACAAACAAGGATTATGTTTCAGGTATCTCCTAGCAATATCCACCTAAATCCAGACCATCACTCCAAGTATAATGACTTCATGTAGTACTACCAGTCTTGAACCACCTTGTTCCATGTTTCCCAATATGATTTGATATGTGGTTTTAGGAAAAATTTGCTTATTCTGGAATTAAGTTCCCAAAGCCACCATCTTACTTTTCTCCTCAAAGTAAAGCAAACTAGAATCCACGTGCCACAGATTCATCTTCCACGAAGGAAGCCAATCAAAGAAGACAGAAATGCAAAGAACATCAAATGCAATATTAGCCATTTCCTCACTACCTTCTGAATTAAAAGAGCGACTTCAAAAGCCCCAAGTTTTAGTATTTTTTTCCTATTTCATTCAAATTACCGCTTAATGTGATAGGCAAATGCATCAGTTATGTTGGAATAAATCTGTGGGTATTGCTCCAGGGAACTTTAAATGTGTACTGAACACTATACACACACAACACTTATGTCTGAAAACAAAACGCTACAGACAGAAACCATCGATCTTCTGAAAGGGATATTATCTTGAAGTATTTTCTCTCAAATTCAAGGCAAAGAGACTTTATAGAACCTTCTGTGGGAAGTGGAATATCCTCCCTGTCAGAAACAGGGTAATGCACTTCTGTCAGCTCCCAAAGCATTTATAACTCAACAAGAACTCAGGTGACCCATGAAGGAAGGCACCTGGATCACCGACAGATGGTGAATCTTGTCTATGAGGAAGCAGAACTTTATTAATCTTTCAATTCAAAATTACTTGCTTGCCAAGAGGTGCTTCTCCCTTCTTATGGGGCTAAAATAAAATCTATTCTGATGCTGAAATCTAGCAATAGTGCATTTCTTCCAGGGAAGTGACTACATCAAATGGTGAGAGTAGTTAGAAATCAAAGAAAAAAAGGATATCAAAATTACTCTCATGAGTACCCAGAAGCCAACAGCAGTCAAATATTGTCCTGGGTTGTGGTGTAGAACGTGCACGGAGTATTCTACCACCATCTTCATGAACTGTGGAAACCTATTGCTGAAGCAGCATTCTTCCAGACTCTCCCCTCCCTCTTTCTGTTAGGGTGTCTTTTGTTAAGGTGTCCTCTGCTAATGGGTCTTTTGATAACGTGTTTTCTGTTAATGGCCTGCTGATGACTTACAGATAACTCCCACCAGGAGTTATCTCCCGTTAATGGGCCATCAAGGACCCCCCTGTATGACTCATTATTCCATTGTGAGATGCTCCACCCAGGGGGAGGAGCCAAGCATTCTCACCTGCATATAATCTGGGATCTGGGACAATACGGGGTACCTTACCCACTGGATCTACAGAGGATCAGACCTACCAGACCTTTCTACGGGATTGCTGCTTCCATCATCTTGCTCAGGTTGTATTCTGACTCTGTCAGGGGTCTTTTGTATTATTGCATTTATTTTATTTCTTTTTTTTCTTTTTCTATTAAATTGTATTTCTGACTTGGAGCCTCTCACTAGTTTTGCTTTCAAACCATCACAAATATACATATGCTTTTTTTCATGAATGAGACTGGGAAAGAAAATCAAGAGATCTGAATCTGGAAGAGATGGGGAACTTCAAGTTCCATACAGGTTTTCAATATTCATGGACTGTGTTTTGCTTACATCGTATCTGCCTCAGCTAAAACACCAAAAGCTTATTTAACCTATCTTGACAGAAGCTGTCTCTTACGAAAGCTTTTTAAGAACCAGAAAAAAGTTATACAGCATTTCCATGTAATGTCATTTAAAAATTGGCTGTTTAGAAAACAGTAATGCATGGTGCATTTACTTGAAAGGTTTTAAAACTACAAGAACAGAACTAGAAAATGAACTCCAGAACATATATATTTCATAGAATTTTGTATTTCTTGCTTAAATATAAGTTCTGCAGTATCAAATGCTCTGCCAATACTAAAGGGAGAGAATAAAACTCTATGTACTTTTAGACTCTCCAAAGGCAGCTACTACTTTTCTACGTTAGTATCTTACTTTCTCTTTGTCTTGTTCTGACCCCTTTATCATACAGCCAGAGGAGGCAGAGCACTAGGTGGGGGAAGACACAAGGCACTCCCTCTGCTCAGGGTTACCTTATGTAGTTTTGCATTTAATAATCACTAGATATAATGCACAAACATCATTGGGAGGAAATACTGGAACGTAGAAATTTCTCTTGCAGAGGACCAGGCTGGAAAACCAAGCTCCCTTGTCTGTTCTTGTTTTGTTCTCAGCTTTGTATTCCATTTGACAAGGACCATGGATGAACAGCATAGTTTAAAAGTAAATCAAATCTGCCCAGGCTCTGTAACAAGGCAGCACTCTCCAGGATCAAGAAAAATGTAGCTATAAACTTCTTCAAGCTCCAAAGAGAATTGAACAGAGATCTCTTAGCCCCTGGACAAGTACGAGATGTTATGGAAGAGAACCTTCTGTCCAGATTTTTGGATGAATTGATTTCTTGATGTGTTTCACCTTTTCTTCATGCATCATTTACATCAGTGACTGAGATGCAGATCCACTCCATCTGTGAGCACCAGACATTTACAGGAGATGGTTTCTGAGTAACAGACCAAATTGGAAGGCAGCATCTCAGCACATGCAGAAGCAGACCTCAGGCAAGCTGGGAATCTGCAGATTTTGGCTGCGGGGCAGAACTGTTACCTTCTTAGATACTGGATCTTAAATTAGATGTCTACATTCTGCTGTCAACTGAAACTTCAATATCTAAACACCTTTGGGAACTTTGGGAAAAGATTGCCCCTCTGTGCTGTCTTTGCTATTGCTTGTTATCTCACACAGGTAACAATTTTTCCTTAGGTAGCTCCATTCTTACAAGCTACTTTGGAAATATAAAACAGGATGCTTTTTATGCAAGTCTGAAGGTTGGTTCTGTGGGAATTTGAAACTACAAGCTGATTTGAAATCATGAGGCAGTGCCAGAGATAACTAAACTGTGAGAGATTGAAAATCTGGACCTATCACAAACCATCCAATGGAAATAGCCTGTAAATGAGGGCCTAAGATGTGACTACTTAATTTCCTATGATGTGCTCCTCGTTATTCTAAAAATACTCCAAACATGACAAAGTAATGTGTTTTGTCTCAGCATCTGTGGAAATTTTTGAGTATTTACTAACTCTTGCTTAGCTCCTGAACTCTTTGGCAGCCTTTTATCAACACATTTTTTCTTATTTATATTAATGACTTGCTACCATGCTACTAAAGTGCTAAGAAGGTGAAAACTTTCACACTTCAGCTATGTTAGATGTTACAGAGACACCAGGTTTGCAAACCCAGCCTAAAGTAGCCACAGGGAAGCTGTATGGCTCAGTATATTGCAGAATATTGGGGCTTTACTGACTTTGCTCCTAACCAGTACCTTGCTGTATTCTGTGACTAAAGTAAACAGGGCTTGTATGTCACAGTTCTAGTAACCAATCATAAAGAAATGTCATAGGAGTACAGATTTTCTTTATAAATGTTTGCTAAAGTCTCTCAAATTACTTAGATGACCAATCTGTTGATTTAAAAACATCCTTTATCGGAACACTTTTAAGAAATAGGTCCTTTTTCCCCTAAGGATTTTAAAATACCAAACTTTTCAATTACTTTTGCCAGTTTAAAACAAAATCAAGCTTTAAAAGACATTATGAAAGTTTAAAATAAAATATTTCTTACTTTCACAGAGTTAACACATTTCAGATTACTTAACTGCAACTTTATCCAAAATAATAAATTTGAACATGATGTTTTTTATGCAAGGGGAGACCAGTTAATTTAAGATGCTTAACTAAATCTCTATATACTACACAACTTTCTCACTCTCCTGGAGTTACAGTCAGACCCTTTGAAGTTTTGCTTCAAGGAGAAAACAAGAATGTTGAAACACTGCTGTAAGGCAAGAGGTGGACTGATTTAATGCACCAATGTTTTTGAAATATACCAAAAATAAAGTTCTTTCACAACCCAGAGCTTTTATTTACTGATGAATCAAACATACCAAATAGTTCTCATCTTGAAAGGCATAGTGCAATGTAGTAATCCACTGACAATCTCCATTCACCAAGACATTTCTCTCCTCTCGGAAGCAAGCTGTCTAAAGGAAGAGAGGGGAGAAAAGCCATTGTCAACATCAACAAGTAGTTTTCACAGGATGAATATATATGGATGTTTTATGGGATTATTTCAAATTACTGAACAGAGGTCTCTATTCATTGGAATTCAGTCTACACAAGTGACATGCCAGGGAATCTCTGCAGGTTTTAGTCAAGCATTCACTCACTCTAATCCTGACTGCGACTTTAAAAAACAAAACAAAACCAAACCAAAAAACCCCAAACCAAATGAAAAAACCTCACCATCCTCCCCTCCTCCACCCAAATCCCAAAAAACTCCACACCAACACACAACACCCCCCCCAACACCAAAAAGCCCACAAGCCAATTCAAGTCAAAGCTAAATCTTAGTTTTACTAAACACTTTTAAAAGTCAGAAAATAATAACTTGTCACTACCATCTGTAGCAGAAAGATAATGGCTTTAGGAAAGTAAGTCTGATTCTTCTGATAAAGACCTTCATGAAAACAGTTTAATGTATACTTTTATTACATTACAGTCCCAGTTCCAGACACTGTTAGCACACTATGGGAAATAAGCAGATTTTACTACTACTGTCTTATCTTTGTCCAGTATAATACATTTTCATTTTCAATAATCTTTACTTCAAACAGCACACTGCAACACTTCAGAGAAGCAAGCTCTGTGTAACAGGTTTTCTCAGCATCTTTACATAAACTTCAAGCAAGTCCTCCTCAATAAAAGTATATTAATGTTTTTATTGAACCAGAACTGTTATGAAACAGACCTTGCGACTCTCCCTTTACTCTCAATCCAGAGAGGCATTATCAGGATATTTGACAGCTACAGATTGAAGTGTTTTGGTTCTAGAAAAGAACTGATTTTTTTCAGATGTCTTAGAAAATGTACTATGGAAATGTGCCTGGGAAGCCCAAACCTTCCTATATATTGACTGCACCTTACAAATGTATCTCCAACTATTTTCCCCTGAAAGAAAGCAAAGACCACCATGCTGTGGTCACACTGTAAATTAGTAATCACTGGTGCAAAGAGAAGTAAATTGTAATTAAATGCCAACTGAGTGGTTTAACGGTTTATGAATGCAAGGCCAAAGTAGCGCTCTGCAAAAAAAGGCTGGCAGCTACAGCAGCTCCAAGTAATCCTATCCCCTTCCCACAGCACCAGAGCACAGCACTTCTCAACTCTCCTGGCACCACAAAGTGAGGAGGCTGCCAACACAGAAAACTAGTTTGTTTATTTTTGAAGATATCAGTCCCTTGATCCAGTTCACTGTGCAACCTCAAATAGCGAGGGAATGTTATGAACACTGAAAACCCAGTAATGCTGCTGAACACTGCATCATGAATTCAGAGCATAAAATTCTCCTTCTCTGCTTACACTAGCTTAAAAGGCCTTGAGATGTGACTTGAAAAAGCATGACAGGCTACCTAATCAGCCAGTCAGGACTTATTTGGAACTGTCAACAGTAATATGCTAATGACTATGTATTTTGCTGTGAGAACAACGAATACAAATGGTCCTTATCAACATAAATGGCATGCCTATTTTTGCTTCCAACACATTTATGGATGTCAGGTGACATTCACTAACCGTTCCTTTATTTTAGTGGCTTCCAACCACATGGGTTTTTTTTCTTGCCGCTAGTACATAAATAAGCAATATTTTGCTAACTTCTTGCTACGTTTTATGTCATGCACAACAAACATAAACCAGTGTAACAACATGCTTAACTCACTCATAATAATAATGATAATATTTTTATATAATAATAGATGAGGTGGATTAATAAAATACTTTAAGTCTGCTTTTTCAGTGGAACTCTCCATTTAAGAGGCTACTGTATTCTTGCAGGCTTCATTGTAAAAACTAACAGGTTTTACCACATTTGGGAAATTTTTAAACCCTAGATGTTGTATGAACTTGATATGCAGGTTGTAACACCCTGCTTATCCAGAAAAGCCAAATCAAAGAGAGCAAACTGATCAGGAAAAGACAAAGTGGTCCTGCAGAGAAGACAGTTCCCTCATTGTCCTTTGTAGATGGGGAAAATCAGCAGAAAGAAAACTTTTTTTGACTGTTACTTTTCCTAAGTTTGTATTGGGAAAACTACTGCTCATTATACATCCTTCATGCCTGCCTGAGAGGATAAAACGACTTAGTTGCATGATTAGAATACAATTTGTAAACAGCTGTCTTCCCTACATGCAAAAGCTGCATCTACTTAGGCCACTTAATGAAATCACTTTAAAAATGACTGAAGTAAGGCAGCAGAGCTGTATTTCCATTAGAGCTCAGGAGACCCCTGCAAACATTTGTGTTTAAAATGATTCTATACCGACCAAGGAATTAACACAGCTGAAATCTGCGTAGAAAGGGCACCAAATTTCCCTCCTACAGGGAAAGGCTTAATGCAGAACTGCTGATGCAGCACAGCCCAGGGTGTGAATTCTCCTGACAGCTCAAAGGAGAGCCGGGTGGCAGCGGCTGCTGCCGCCTCTAAAGAAGTGCATGGATGGATGGACAGACTGTGACTAAATCAGGCAAAGGCAATGGTGAAGAGGGGCTTAACAAGAGGGAGGAGATTTTGTCACAGGAAAAGGCCTGGCACTGACTCACTGAAAGGAAGGGAGGGACTAGGAAGAGCAGGCTGGGGGGAGGAGGTGTCAGGAAGGCGACAGAAGAATGGGACAGGGAAGGGTCAGCAACCTCAGACCTCAGCAACCTTCTTGCCCCTTAACAGAACTGCTTCAAGTCCTAACGCACTACTAAATCTATATTTACCTGCTAACTTACATAATATTATGTATGTGGCATACGGTTTTCCTCCACCATGGAGGAGTAGGTGTCCTAGAAATATCTATCCTAGAAAGCTGTTTCCCACTGTGTATTCTTAGTATTCTTTTCCTAATGTGTGAAGTACCCATTCGCCTTTACATTTACACAATTTGTTGTGACAGTGTACACCTCCTTTTGCCAAAAACCCCCTTCTTAAACAGATTTACCTTCTTAACATGTTTTGTTTTACAATCTGAATCTGATTCCAAAATATTTAGTTATAGTTTTACTAGCTATATAAATCCTGTTACAAACTGTAGCATGCAAAGCCCCTTAATGCACGCTTTCTGAATGGAAGAGAAGAAAGACTTTTTACATAACATTTTTGTATACAGCTGTGAATGTCATAGTAGCACCAATCTCAGCTTTCATGTAGTCTTTAACTTGCCTTTACTGTAAACAAAAATCTGGCCAATAAATTCAGGGTAAGAACTAGGGCAGACTGTCTGGTAAATGAATACACAGTAATGCTGAGAACAACAGATGCCTGGAAGGGACTGTCAGACTTGATTGCATTAAAACAGCTTAAGGAAAAAAAAAAGAGAAAAGAACGAAGCTCCTATGCTCATGAAATAATTCTTCCTAATCTGAAAGAGCTTCAATGTAATCTTCCTAATGTAATTTTAAAAATTCTCTGTGTTAAAAAACCATATTACTTACCTCTGCCCTTTTAAGCATTTCCCATTTATTTAGAATTTTCATTGCATAAATGCGCTCTGTACACTTCATTTTAACAACTGCAACCTGAAACAACAAGATATCTTTATTTAATAGGAGCATGAAAAGAAAAATACAATATTTAAAGTAATAAATACTCACACAAAAGCATGGCCAGAGAAATACGGTTTTCAAACAGCTTAATGTTCACAAATCCATAAAGTAAGTTACTAAGGAGTCATCAGTGATCAACTGACACATTGATAAACTGCAGTCTGAGTCTTTGCTCCTTCTGTATTCCTCTAACATTACTACTACGTGCTTGATGCACCATGTGTGGTCAAGAGCTCATGATGAAGTACACGGGGCATGATACAGGAGGAGCATAAAGCTTTTCATATGAAGATGTGTAGTAAAGCTGCATTGTTTCCCAAGAACAAGTGGGGCTTGTAGTCATGCCTGCAGCCAGTGGGGCAACATTTAAAAGGACAGCCTGAGAAAACAAGAAAGGCTGCTGTCAATAGAAATACACTACATTTGACTAATTTGTTTTCACATTTCATGTCTCAGAAACTTGAAAGATATTTGCAAATTAGCATGCTTTTGTGTACTGTATACAGATATTTTAAAAGAAAAAAATATTCATTTATTTATTTACCATTTGCTTACAGTGTTTTACTATGCATCCTGTGTATTAGATTTGCTTACACTGATCTATTATGAATGGTAGCTCTGCACGCAGCTGTAAGTGGAAGAAAAAAACAAGAATACAAAAACTTCAAGGCTTAGGAATGCAAAGACTATTTTGACCAAGACTTGCATTCTCAAGGACCAAAACTAATTCTTCTTGTGGTAACACCATCATTTCCACAAAGTTCTTCCAGCTGGCAAAAGGAAAACAGGCATCATGACTAACACAGCAACATTTTCACTATACATGGACTGCTTGAATATTTCTACTGCTATTTCTACTGCTTCTCAGCTCATCTCTATTTCAGAAGCAGAGAACCACCCAGCTTTCATTGCTTCCAACAGAGCTCTGAATAGCCATGTGAAAAGGAATGACATCACCTCGCCTCTTCTGTTGCTTAAAAACTCTTATCTAGAAAGGATTCAGCCACAGCAGCTTTAAGAAGCTGCTGACTATGAAAAAAGGTCAGAATAGTGCATCAAGCAGAGCAACATTATAAAAAGTCTTAAGTCTTGGGGAGGGAAGAGGGAAATGTAGTATCACCCTGCACGTCACCAGTAAAGAAGTTCCAAGTGAGGGGCAGGGAAACTACTGCTTCTCTGGTAACACAAGAATAGGATATTCACATTTACACAGACATCTCACCCTGCAGGTACATAGCTCAACCCTCCACCCCTCAGTGAGTGAAGCTCCACTCACCAGGTGATGTAGTGGGTGACAGCACCTTGTACACACCTGCAGAGTCATGTAACAGACAGACAGTTCTGAAAAAAGGTACCACTGCAGGAATGACACGGGAATCTGGCCCTGGACACAGCCAGGAAAGGCACAGCACTAAGCAACAGCTTCTCTAAGTGAAGTAAATATCCAGAGCTACGTTACAACCCCAGTGTCTCCTTGCCTACAAACACCTCCCACAGACACTGCTCATGCTGCGGGGCAAGGATGAGCAAGACAAGAAAGTCTCAATCAAATACACGATGTTCCTTGGCACATATGAAACTGTTCAACTGACCTTCAGTAATGGCCTTAAATGTAAACAGCCTTGCTCTTCTCCCTCATCACAGCTAAAAGTCATTGTAAAAACCTCTCTTCATACACTTAATTGGGTCATTACCCTGATCCAGCTGAAGGCACACTCTAAGTCAAACAGTGCATTAAAAGCTTTTGAGAAACTGCAAGATGCTGACGTTATCCACTACACTTTTTAAACTGTTCCAGAGAGAACATGGTGACTCAGGAAATGTCCACACCTCCAGTGCAGGGACAGGGACACAGCAGCATGAAGGTTACCTGCTGCAGAGGAATGAACCAATGCTCTGGGGCAGATGCAATGTGCAAGCGTAGCTCTGTGAGCCCTGATGTAGCAACATTCAAGTTTCACAACACCACAACACTAGAACTGCTCAGCCATTCAAGTACAAATACAGTGCACAAATCAGAATCCAGACAGGCATCTACTGCACTTCATCTAAGGCCATCATTGTCAAAAGCATTGCAGGATATCACAAGTGTGGGGCGTGCTCAGCTGCTGAGGAGTGATGGGATCCTGGCATCACAGAGGGCAGGCACAGCTGAGGAGCTGTGCAAATGTTAGAACAAAGTGGCAAATGAAACAGGCCTGGAAAAAGAAGAAAGGAAAAGAAAAAAGGATGCCAAATCTGTAGGACTTATTTAGCAATTCCCCAGTCACTAACTATATTAGTGCTATTTATTTTCAACTGGAAAGACTGCTTTAAAAAGACTGATTTAAACGTTCTGGAGGAAGATAATTGTCTTCTGTGGAAGAAAAAGTATAGTTCATAAAAAGAAAGCTGACTCATATTTTCTCATTAAGTGGTTATCAAGTTACGGCACCAGTAAACACACTGCTGCTTTAGTTATAAGGGTGACAGTGGGACAGCTTCTCATGTCAGCAGAAAATTTCATTGAACCACACAGCAAATTAAATAATTTGCCATAAATTTTATCTCTGGAAAGAAATCTTAGGGATGCTGAAGATATCTCACAGAAGTGACAGAATTTTTGTCTCACTAGACCTGACTGCTCAACCAATTCAAATAATTAGGATTTTTTTTAAAGAAAACAAACAGAAAAGCATAACCCAAACTTCACTGATGTCTGAACTGAAACAGGGAAGCACAAATAAAATTATGCCCTGATAAACTCAGTGCTATTATAAGGAAGAATACTGTTACAATATTGGAAAAGATATTTTTTTTCCATAAAATACCTCAGCATTTCCTCGAATTACCTTTCTTTTACCTTCTTCATCAGGTGGCAGCATTTCTAAGTTTACTTTTGTCATATAATGCTTTGTCTCCTTCTGAGATGTTGCAGTGGAGTTGTTTTTTCTTACTTTTATATTAATTCTTCCTTCTCTGACCTATCTCAAATTCAGTTACAATAACCACACTGACAACTTTGCGAGATCAAACAGAGGCCTCTTATACTGCAGTTGTGCTAACCATGCAAGATGTCTGGTTTTAAATATGATGGTTTTTATCCTACATACCAATCCACCACATCCACTAATGTAAGGAAAAACCATTCCGCTGGTGTTCAGAGGTATTCCAAAGGACACAGATTTGTACAGCTACAAATACCTGCTTTAAGAACAAAAGCATTGTTTCAGTCTTCAGAGTTTAAAAGTCTACTGGCTGAACAAGTGCTCATGTTATGCACAAACCAGGATTTAATATTGGTGTTCACTCTCCATTTCCAAGCCTAATACAATTTACAACATATTAGAAGTTAAAAAAAAGAAGTGTGCTAAGGATAGTGAAAGGGAAAAAAAATGTACAAGCAGAGGTATGATAAAACAGCTTCTCAAGAAGAAGATTTAATAACCTAAAATATTCCAGGCCTGGAAGAGCTAACAACTATGAGAGACACAAAAAAGCATGAATGTCATGGAGAGGATGAACACAGAACAATAATTTGCCATTTCTCATAACACAGACATTGAGAAACATCAAATAAAATAAAAATCAACAAGAGTTAGTATAGAGTTAGTTAACAAAAAGGAAGTATTATTGTCACACAGAAGTTCTTTAAGTCAGCCACAGGCTGCTGTGGCCACCTAAGTATTCAGAAAGTATTTAAAAACAGACATGCTTAATACCTGAGTAACACACACTGCAGTGTGGGCCTCAGTGACTACTGACCACTGAGTCAGAGGAGTGGGTTGGGGAGTCCCTGAACCCTCAGCCACTGGAAACTGAGGATTCAGCTCTGCTCTGTTCTTGGATTTTTTCCCTACATGTCACTACCTGGCCAGAGGGGTGGGACATGGGCTAACCAATCCACACACTTTTGGCCCAGAACTACCACCTTTAATACCTGCGTCAAACTAAGGAAATTAAAGCTTACTGCCAGTTTGCATCTCATAATGCCAGGCTGGAATGCAGAATCAGGGGGCCAAATGCTCAACAATCACAGAGTAGTCTGGTAGATATTTAGGTGATTCTATTTTATTAAGTCTTAAGAATGTGACGAGAAAGAATTGCAGATGCAAGAGTGCCCCCACTACTGCAACCTCCCTTCCAGTCTGCATGGATTGATCACCATCTGATTTGATTAGCAGCACTATGACTTGTCATGCTCAAGACTGAGGCAACAGGAAAATTGCAATAAAGCTCAAGTATGTTTCCTCAAGGATTACAGAATACCTAATGAATCCTAGTGCACGGATGCTCCTACACCTACCCTTCAACCAACCTTAGACACATTTATGTCAAAAAATGCATGACAAGTGAGGCTAAAGCATAACTGAGATCTATCTATGGTAACTACAAGCCACAACACCTTATCAGATTTGTATTGCTTCTGCCATCCATTTTCTTCCCATATTTTGCGTCTCAAAGCTCTGTTTCACTTGCAGTGCAATAAAATAAAGAACCAATATAGCTAAAGTAGTTTTTCTAGACTTCAGCAAGAATTAGTATTTTGCTTCTTGAATTGTTTTACAGGAGTATTTTGATCTTCAAAACCTACTCAATACTGACATTTAGGGTTGCACTGTGCAAAGCCTTCCCAAGTCAAGTTCCACCTTTCCCAATGTTCCAATGAAATCTACAGGGTGAGAATCTGAGCCAAATCTTCCTCTACAGATGTGACAGAACTTCCCACCACTGTACTTTGCCCTTTGAGTGACATAATCGGCATTTGTAAGCAGCATCAAGTTACAAATTTTCTTTTATGTAAATAGTAGGTATGGTGCAATAAAGTGCAGGAATCATTTAAATATAAGATTGGCTTTCCAGAAAACAATTAAGACAGCTATCAAATACTTCTTAAAAATCATGCTGGCATTAATTTCAAAGCAAAGACAAAAAAAACCTCACTAGGACACTATTCATGCTCATGGCACCTTAAACTTTCAGGTAAAAATTATCTTTTAGGACTGGACTTACAGGAATAAGGTGAAACTGCAAAATATTCTCAGCTGAAGAGGAACAGAGACATATAGGTGATAATACTTGGTCAAACAGCTCATAATGGCAGGTAGTTAAGAAGAAAGGCAAACTGAGTCTGGAATTCACAAGCAGATACACACCACTGGGGATGGGTAAACATTACTGCCTTGCAATACAAAATCACTGGAAACTCCACACACAGCCACACCTCAGAAAAATAAACTTCATCTGGAGCAGGTGTGAAAGACAATGATTGAGGTGATCAAGAAACTAAAGTGCCTCTCATGCTACTGTGGGAATAGAAAAAGCTTTACTTGCTAAAAAAGGAGAAAAAAAACCCATTATTGTTATTATTCAAGGCCAGGATGGATGGGGTTCCGACCAACATGGTCTAATGAAATGTGTCCCTGGCCCATGGCAGAGGGGTTGGAATGAGATGATCTTTAAAGTTCCTTCCAACCAAAACCATTCTATGATTCTATCTAAAAATAAAATTGGAAGGAAGGGCATCAATAGAAGTGGATGATAAAAGATCTCCTTAGTCTAACAGACAATAAAATTACATGGATAAAACAGTGTAAAATACCATGAATTAACCTTTGACAGGAACTTGGAAAGGCTTTAGACATTTGAGGAGAGATTTTAGTCAAGCCTTTCAACTGGGAGAAGAGACAAAATGTCATTTCAGATGTAAACCATTTACCCATAATGTCTTATTACCAGATTTATAATTGAATATTACATTCATTTCCTTCGGTTAAAGCTTGTTTATGCCACTTTTACTCTACTATTTCTGCCTCATGCTATTGATACCTTGCACACCAGCTACTGCAAAAACACTGTAGGAACTACTTTATCCTCCTGACACTTTCAGATAGGAAAAAGTCTTTAACATAGAGCTCATTAGTTGATAGTTTTAATACTGCATCTTTGACGAAAAACTGGTCTGGGCTGCTCTATCAGTTTTTTAATGTCTATTTTACATATAAATTTAGAAACCCGAGTGTCTTTTGATAGAGTTCATATGCCATGGTGAAGATTTCCAAAGCAAAATCATGGTTTTTTGAGCATACAGTGTACATCCTTGTGTTGTGCAAATAAGAAATGCCTTACAAGTACCAGCCAGACAGATTCTGCAGAAGAAGAATAAAGGCCCCAAATAGCACCTAAGCTGTTCCCCAGGACCGGGGGGCTTGCAGAGACAAATGGCTGCTCTCACAGCAGCACCACAATGAACTGTGTGTGTCTCTCCGGCTCCTTGCAACCTGCCTGTCTCCATAGTTACTTGGTGCTGCCACACAAACACACACGGAGCTGGGGAGGACTGAGATAGCAACCAGCTCCTTTGAAGCATTTTTAAAACAAAGCAGTTTCTTTCTTCATCCATTTCCACAGCAGAAAATAGCTTGCTTTGATTTAATTTTCTTTTTTCATGAAGAGCATATTAAAGAAAAGCAGAGCTAATTAAATACTTCTTTTGCATCGTGTTCTGAATGCCTTGACTCTTTGAATAGTTGAATGAAAAGCGTCATACGTGGTGTGTAATACTTTGGAATTCTATTAATCTACAATGTAGGATGGTACAGTCCCTGCTGGGCACCTAACGGCAACCACCAAAGCTTCTGAATAGGTGAGACAGCCTTAATTGCAGTCCATAGGCTCCCTGTGCCCCAGGTTAATTTCTAGAACTACATCAAAACACTGAACTCAGTACCCTACAGCTGTGATTACAAGGTGAAAAGGGCACAAAGAGCTCTGCCTCTCGCTGCCAAGCACGACTGACCACAGGAAGCTTAGGTTTTACATATTCACTTCTGACTCTCACTGCAACCTCAGCCACTCTCTCTCTCATTAGAAACTACAGTGATCAGAACCTGTGGTACACAGGGGTCAGTCTTATTCTCTCACAGCCATTATTTTCTCCTGGAAACACATTTTTCTGTCTGTTGATCCCAACTGAGACTCTGACTAAGCATCCCGAGTTGAGGTGACGTATTATTACTGAACACAACACAGATCAAGTCTGTACACAACAGCATTTAAATGAAAAGGTATTTCTAATCCATCCAGAGCAGTAATACTTAGGTGGGGCACATTAGGAGTTTTAGTTATTTTAGAGCTAAGCAAGACCAAGCAGTTCCACCCTTCTGCTGGAACCACAGTACGCATTGCTCATTCAAGAAACCCTTGCTAACAAACGAGGGAAGGAAAACAATTGTTTCAGTCCTACGCTGCCAAATTTCCAGGAGGTGTCAGCCACGTTATACAATCCAAGTTCTCAAACAAGGTACATTTTGATACATTCTTCCTTCAACAACTGTTCTTTGACTGGAATGATTTACAGCAGTGTGCCTAAATGATCTTTTACACAAAATGAGGACATGTGACCTTAAAGACATACAAGCACATTACTGAGGGCAGATGAGCCCTGCAAAGAAGCACAGGCAAGTGTTTGGAGCTGCAGTCCCCATGTACAGTGTCCTCTTCCTATCCCTCTCACCCTGCTGTGAGCACAATTGCTCCCTGCTCCTTTGGCATGTGCAGCCAAACACCAAGCACACAGAAAGCACTTCTCAGGCTGGCCTGAGTTTCCCAGGTAAGCACAATCCCACCAAGCACATGCTCTCAGGACATCATTTCATTTCAAGTAACGGTCCACAGTGTTTCTAGATGAAAGGAATAGTCAGGCACAGGCAAACTTCAAACCACAGGTGGATTGCTTTTTTGGTTTCTTTGTTGTTTTGGTGTGGTTTTCTAAGGGTTGAAAATCTGAAAGAGTTTTGCATTCTATGCTGATATTCCTTAAATCTCCTAAAGACTGTATTTTCACTTCTGTGTAGTTTGCAAAAGTGATTTTCACTCTTGTGTAGTTTGTTGTGTTTTCTGCATAGCTCACAAAAAACTTCATGCTACACAAAATACTCTTTCTTGTCTACAAACATAGACTTCTACAGTAATTTTATTCATAGAAACCAGAATTAAGAGAACAGAAAACCATTTTACTTCTGATTTTATTTCAAGGGGCTTTTCACTTATTAGTTTTGTTCCTTGTGGAGGTTGTCCCTCTGTACATGAGCTACCTGCCTGTTACCTGGAAAATGAGAAACTGAAAGTAACACTGGGGCACTCATGAAAATGCCCCACCCAGCTGGGTATATACCCAGACAAATACAGCCTAGGAGATGAGGAAATACCATGAGTAGTTTATCATCCTTCTAGCATTTCAAATTATAGCTATTCTGTCACACACTCAAATAACATTTCAAACTTTTCTTCCTAACTATGAAACTTGTGAAAAAAATAAATTATGTTCTCAAGCTAGTGACTTCCTGAGTCAGAGCCCTACATGCTGCTGTAAGGGATATTCAGACAATTCAGTTCACCCTGCTTGCAAAGTGCTTGGCTTCCTTTATGTGAAAGGAGAAGTCCAGGTGGCTACAGAGGAAATCTCTAGGCTCTAAGCTAGGCTGTTTCTGTCTTAGCACAATAATGAGAATTTAAGAAACATTTTTCCTCTTGCTTTCTCAGATATGCCATGCTACAGGAACTTTCATTCAGGTGGTTTTGCACTGGGTTTTGTTCTCTTATTGCTGGAAACAGTGTAAAGAACCAAGCTGAGTTCTGCAAAGGAGAAGAAAGAGAGATAGAGAGACAGAGAGAAAAGACAGACAGACAGACAGACAGACAGAAAGAAAGAAAGAGACATGCCAGTACACATGTGTTCTGGTGATTATATCAATCTGCCTTAGATACTGATTTTGTAGTTGCATTCACAGGGATAAGCTCACATGTGCTCTCAATCCTCTCTTTGGTCAAATACCACGTTTCCTTCCTTGGCTTACATGTTTTCTGGCAAAAATTGACCACTGATCCTGACTAATAGCTAATATCATGCTTTTATTTTGTTTAAACTATATTTGTTCAAAGCTACTGATTTATGAGAAAGTTCTTTGGGAAGAATAAAGCCCCTGGCATTCTCCAAAAAAATCCAAAGAAGCTAAACTGAGAAGTATGGAATGTAATTTTCATCCTTTTTGAAGTCTACCTTGTTTAGCTCTTCAGTATTTAAATTAAACAACTTAATTCTAACAGGAATATGTTTAGTTTAATTCTGATTAATTTCTTTATACATTTAAACAAATATTTTATAGGTATTCTTAAAATGCATTTTTAGCACATAAAGCCCATCAAGTAATTTACAACATAGTTCCCATGTATGTATGAAAGTACTATGGAAAAATTACTCACAGCTCCTCTATTCAGTTTTCTCAAGTGTTGCTTTATACAAGTCAGATGCCACCAGTTCCTTCCATTAAACTGTATTTCATTTTTTTATTATGGAATGTCAACCTTTACATAATTACTATTTTATAATACCTATTAAATCTGGCAGTTATAGCAGTGTGGTATACACAAGGGTCAAAGGATTCTTTCATAAGCAAAAAGCACAAAATATTCTGTGGCAAGGGGGATTAAACTATAATGAACTTAAAATCAATGATTCCTGTATAATTTAAACTGATCAAAAGTTTCAAGCTGCTGCAACTATAAACTAAAACTTTTCTAGATAAGAGATGAACAAGATATGATATTGACAGGTAACTGACACCACTGACTCTGTGAGCACTCACAGCTTTAACAGAGGGATGAAATCAAGATACCTTCTCATTTCACTTCTGTGAAATTTCATTTCCACTGGGGGGGATGGGATGTGTGAATTGCTTTTGTAAAGTTCCATGCTTTTCCAAATGAAAGAGTATGAAACACACTGTTGATTCTGGCACTCCAAACACTATTCACCCAAGTTTCCACCCAGAATTTGTATCTTTTATGGACCTTACAACTTTGATCCAAAGCTAAGAAAGGCCATCCTAAACCCCCTACCAAATATAAACTGAAGCCTTTTGAAATGCATATAAATATTTCATCTGCTGCTGCACTGAGATTTCCAGCTGGTCAATTCCTTAAGTAGAGGAAAGCATCTTCTGAAAAAGAACAGAACAAGTACTATGGAAAACAGGCCTTCCTTGAATATTATACTGTGGGAAGGCATTCCCAACACTGACTCCATCTGAAAGTCACTGTAAAGGGTTCCCATTCTTGATAGCTAAAGCAATCACAAGCCTAGTTCTGAAAAGATCCAGAAACCTTTTCTAATCCTGCCAGAAGACAAACTGCCAAAACGCTAATCTAAAATTCTTTAGATATCAGTGGTCACAGCCACTATAGCAAGTCATTTGGCACAGCAAGAGCAGAACAACATCAAAGTATCCCGTGCTGAGCCTTCCCATCTATACTGTATGCAGCTTAGGAATTTTGTTTCAGACTGTATCTAGCTTGATTTCCTGGACCAAACATGCTTTGAAGCTGTTAGGCGAGTCAAACACAGTGATTGATTCTTATGCACTCCTTGGATCCAAAAGGCCATTTGGTGCACACCTGGAATGGAGGTTCTGGTTAGTTTCCTTCACAAGAAACCCAGCTGATGGAGAGTAAAATCTGTATGCAGTAGGTGGGGGCATTGTCTTCAAGACTGTGCCACTGCTTTGAACCAAAACTCTAACAGAGAAGCAGACAGGTACCTACTACTGTCTTGATTCTTTAGGACTTTTATCTACTTATAAACCTCCCTCCTTAGACTTCTTTTCTGGACTAAGTTTGTAGCTCTCAGTCCTCTCCCTTAGACTAACCAGTATTTTTCCAATTATTGCTTGTTTCTGACAAACTTTTTATAGTAATTTTTTTTCTCTAAAATTCATGTTCAAATAATACTCAAGTGAATCACTCAAATGAAATAAGTGATTTTCATGCAATATTTTCATTTCTCTCAGATAACGCTTCTTTATTTGTAACAAATATTACACTCATAAAGTTCAACATCCACTAGAAAATGAACTTTCGTCTTACAGGGCAAGATGTTATTGCTTATCTGGACATTTTAAAATGCTCCACTTCCTTCAGCAGGTGTGTTCATGATGATTACATATAAACTACATGTTACTGCATCACTAGATGACGGTACACATGAAAAGATATTCTTGAAACATTAATTTCTGTCTTAGGTGTTCACTTTTCTCAAAAGTAGTTTCTGAAGTAGCTTAAAATTACATAGATATGAAGTCATTACTTCACCAAGTGCACATGCACAAGAAACCTCGTTCTTTTCTGAACCCAGGTCAGGTAGGGTCCTGGTGTTTCTCTAGTTGAGATTCTGGTTGCCCTGTGCTAGCCCTGTCCCACTTTCAAACCCTACATGAAAGAGTTTGAGGTGTCCAGAGCACACCACACTTGGAAGGAGTGCCTGGCATGGCAGAGAGTCCTGCTCTCTCTGGAGACAACAGGACATGGGGATCAGGAAGCTTATCCTTAGCCAGTGGCAGCAAAAGCTGCAGCCGAGTGCTAACGGGCTGAAGTGAGCCACTAATGGCAGTCTCTGTGTTTCACTTCAGTGTGGCACTACTTCAAAGAAGTTTCCTGAAAGAAATATAAGGGGCTTTTTACTTCTAGAAATTCTCTAGTTAATAACCTTTTTTGCTGACAGCTATGACTTTAGTTACCTGTTCTTAAATGCTGAAAAGGTTGTCTTTGAGGTTCTCCAGAAGTCTCAGGTATCCTATGCCTGCTGCCCATCAATGCTTTAGCCAGTGGCAAGCCCAACCACGCTTGTGATTGATGAGGTTTTCATCAAACATATTAAGAAGTAAAGATTCAGTCCAGGGTCCTGGGACTGGCGAGTCCTCAAAACACAAGGCGTTCCTATCATCCCAGCATGACTCAACTTGCTGTCCAAAAAACAGATCCAGCAGCCTTTGATCTTCAAAGATGACAGGGAACAGCCTTTGAGGCAGCCAAATGCGTCTTTCTGCATTACCAGATTGCTACAGAGACAGGCAGATGGGTGGAGCAGCCTCCTCTCTCCTACCATAGAAGCAGGCCAGCTCTGTGTTAAATTAGAGCAGCACCGAGCAGTACATATGGCAAGTGGGAGAAGAGATCCCAAATTCAGCTGTGCAGCTGCTAGGTGGGACCACCCTGTTCATACACACATCCAAGAGACACTTGTTTGGCTGCACTGAGGTCAGAAAACCAGTCACAGAAATGGCACACCTGGCCACTGAATAACCTGCTTCAAAGGGACCTTGCATCAGGTACCTAGCTATACCCCACATTTGGAAGTATTTTAGCACATCTGTGTGAACCTTTCTCTCCTCAGGTCAACTGTAACAAGAAATCAGATGCACAAACGATGAAAGTTTTATTGCTAGAACTGAAAGTAAAAATCTCTTACCTCTCCAAATGCACCTCTTCCGATCACTTTTATAATTTCAAAGTCATCTCGATGGAGTTGCATTTCCTTTACCAATTTTGTAAATGGTTTTGCTGTTTAACAAAAAAAAAAAAAAAAAAGAAAATTCAATTATAAAGAGAAATATCACAAGCCAACCCATAAACTGAAGGTCGTAAGTACTCACTGCATACCCAGAGCAATAGCAGATTTTCAACTATTAAAACTACAGAGGGAAACAAAGCTAATTACACTATTTAATTAACAATTATTTTTTTTAAAGCTCAATGGCATAAATGGTTCTGCCTTGCTGCTAGTAAGAATACAGAGCAAAGTGGTCTTTCAGAAGGATTTCCCCCCCTTTCTTTAGGGTTTTGTGAATCCGTGAAGGACCATGTGAAAGGGAGAGCTCATTCATTACTGGTAAACCCTGTGGACAATCTGTCCTACCCTGCAGGCACTAGATTAATTCTCTTCTTAAGTGGAGTGCAGCTTTACTTTTTATTATTTCAGCTAGTACCAGCTAAAGCTTTAACAACCCAAACTCAAGAGATAGCTGTCTCTACTCAACAGCAGCGAAACCATTTCCCACAAGATCTGTGGCTAATTTAAGGTTTTTACTTTGAACTATCTTTTCTGCTAAGCAACATTCACCAGATCTCAATTAGACCAAGTACTGAAAGGCTGCAGTCTAAAAAGATGTCCATCAATTAACTGGCTTACACTTATTTTGTTCTGGTTGTCCCACATTTCTCAAAATATTTGGTGGATAAATTCCACTATACCTACAGATTCTTCAGTTTTCTCCTCTCCAGATCCCATTCAGAATACTTTATCTATTTCTAGCATACCACAGCATGTGGATCACTATTTAGATAGAATGCTTGTTACAAGTCACTACTCTGAAGACCAGATCAATAAGGAAAAACAGTGGTGCAAGTGCAAGCAAACTGGACAAGCACAAGTTTGCACAAGCACAGCAGCAGTTTACTCTTCAAACTAAGCACAAAGAGATTGCTGCTCTTCACCTCATCACAAACACTATTAGACTAAAAAGACCAAAGTTTTCCAACATATGTATTTTTTTCTATCTGCAACTGAATAAAACATCACAGAACTCCTACTTGTAATTCAGCTCAGACTCCTGTTTTACCTCACCTTACATTATGATTAAGCTAATAAGTTATAAGCCAAACAGAATTCCTACAAGAGGGGTCACTGCCTTGATGGTGTATTTCAGATGCTAACACAAACAAATCAAACCTTACAACCACACAGAGATACAGAAGTCTGAACTGGAGACTGAAAATTTCTTTAGGAAGTCTAACCAAGAATGCCTGAAAACCCCACAGTGAAAACCCGTTAACTGCTAAAATAATGAAGAAACAGCTGTACTGAAGAACAGCCATGCTGCTTCTTTGTATTTAGGAGGGTGTTACTGAAAAGGCTTCCTCCAGAAGTACTACCCCTCTCACTGAGAGTTTCTTGTCTATCCAAAGTATGAAATATAAAGAGACACTGCTAGATTTTCTGCCAGATTCCCTATTTCAGCTGGGCAGAAATGCCAATCACCAAAAGGTCACTGAGACTATCACCTCAAACCCAAAATAATTTCCACTGAACTTCTCCAGCACCACCACCTCAAACCAGTCAGAGACCCGTACCAGTCCAATCAGACACCTGTACAATCAATGCACCACGGCTGTCAGCAGTGCTGTTATCAACTGTTTTGCAAGGTTCTCTCACCTCCTTCCCATCAAATGAACAGAAATGGAGGTAACACAACTGTGGACAAGAAATAAACATGAAACTTCCCTTATTAAGTATGGATTTGCTACTACAGAATGCTGGTCATTGAACTAATTTTGCAGAACAACAGCTTTGTCACTAAAATTCAAGGGGAAATGAAATCTAGTATTAGTTTCTAGAGGACACTAACCCAATAATAACTTCTGTTTTAAATAAATAAAAAATTTTAGCAATAATTCTACTAAGTAAACTGAATATCAAAGTCAGAGAACCACAGAATGATTTGGGTTGGAAGGGACCTTAAAGATCATCCAGTCCCAATCCCTCTGCCATGGGCAAGCACACGTCCCACTCAACCAGGTTGTTTAGATTCCCATCCAGCCTGGCCTTCAACACTTCCAGGGATGGAGCATCCAGAGCTTGTCTGGGCAATAAAATAATTGGTTTAATTATAAAAAGCCCTGCTGCTGTAAATTGATCACAAGCAACTTTCACAGCCAGGAGACACAAACCTAATAAAGTTCAAACTGTCTTGTATACTCAAAAAAAAGCCCCTTATATCTTACATTTCTGCTGACTGGTGACAAAATATTTTATTATTTCATCTACAAATTTCCCCACTCGGAAGTGCATCAAAAGTCACACCACTGAAACTGGAATTCAGTTTAGAAATACATGAAGTTGTATAAGAGCAACTTAATTTGATTAGTTTTGTATTTTAATATTAATAAATATTATGCATTGAGCAGAGCACATACTTTAAGTTTCTTTAAACAGCAGAAATAGAGTCTGCAGGGAAGGGCAAGAAAGTTTTTTTTTCCTAGAAACTGTATCCTAGAAGAAGGAAGGATGATAAGCCCTCATTTTCTTGACCACCCTTTCTGATAAAATCTACAGGAGTCCTAGGTTGGTCCTGCTTTTTCCATCTCAGCTGGTCAACTGTTATAAAATCAACTGGTTTAACATATGTAAATGAAAAGAAATATTCACTCACAGAAGGAAGTTACTATTTTTACAAGCCATTTGTGCACTTAACTAATGTTTACTTTTAGTGTTTAGGAGAATGGTGTTCAGAAATACTGCAGCTTCAGTGGTCTCTGTCGTAGAAAGCACCAAACATGAACACTTGAACGTACAGAAAAATTTTAAACTTGGCAGGACTTTCCCTGAACTGGAAAAATTCTGAATGTTTGTCAAGGCATCTAAGATTCCTTAAAAGTAAATATAACTTGAAAATAAAACTGTCAACAGAATCTAATGATCACAGAGACTACAACAGCAGTCACAGAACAGATCAGAGCTCAGAGGAAGCGTCAGACCAGTAATTTATTTAAACTGATATATACTTTATTGACATTTTGAAGCAAAACTATTTACACCAAGATGTGATCTGCTGCATTTAAGTACTGGATTCCACAACTTCTATCTCTTAATAAATTAAATCAAAAAATATTTCCAATTTGCATTCCTGCAGTTGTCCCAGGAGACTGCTGTTCCTCAACTGCAAATATGCAGATCAGTACCATGCACAGAACTGGCAAAACTGAGTGAGGAGAAACTTGCACCAAAAAGCATCAGAGAAAGACTGTATCCACTGTGCTTGCCAGAACAATACCAAGTGATTTATCACTACCTAACGGGTAAAAAGAGATACAGCTTCTCCCTTTACATGTCACTATTTGATAAATAGGGATCTCAAACCAATCTCCATATACTGGAATGAATAATTACTTTTGATCCTAATATTGAAGGCAGAACTTATGATCTGGAGTTGATTTAATCCTTAATGAAAGTATTTCATTCTGGCAAACAGAAGCATTAGCTGTACTGGGGGTTTTGTTGGCAGTGATTACTGAATTTTGTTATATATACACACTGTTGTCAGGGTAACATTAGCTGCAAGTAATTGCAAGAGTTTGTTTATTCATGACTGTGAGGATGTAATAAGAATTTGGGATAGACATTCTATGTGCAGTATCTTTGTATGCACCATTGCCTTTTCCCTCAAGCTGATTTTGCAATATTGTACTTGTTTGGAAGAAGGGTGTTTTCTGTAACGCCAGGCAAGGAAAAAAAGCCAAACCCAAACAACTAATTTTCAGAAGCCAAGTAATGTATGCTCTCCAGAAAATAATACAAAACAGTAACAGTTGATGTTTTGATTCATAATGAGAAGTGAAATGCCAGCATTTATTTCCTCATTGAAAACCAGGGTACATATAAAGACATAATTCTCCACACACAAATCCTATTCTGATCATATTCTCCTCTTCCACTGACAAATGGGATTAGGATATTTTGTTTACACAAAAAGAAAACATCAATTCTAATAATTTCAAAACATAATTTAAATGTTTTAGTCACAGGTAAATAGGTTTACGATTTAGGTTTGAGAGCCGGTGCATCTACACTGCAGTCAATCTGTATGATGCCACCTAACAGAAAATATCTGGAGGCAGTTTCAGGACGCCTGAAAGCTGCAGGAAATGCCAGCAGAGATGATCTGACACAGCAGACTGGGCACTGCACTGCTACCCCAGGAATGGGTGCATGCTGGCTTCATATGTCAACTTTCCTCTCATTTCTGAAAGCAGGTCAGGGAAGGATGGCAGTGTTGTCAACATCAACCTCAAAAAGTAATAGGCCAACTCTTCCCACCTACAATGTGGTTAAAAATGAGAAGTGTCAAGGTATGTTTTGAATTTCCAGTTTCTGTTCATATTCTGGACCATTCAATTTATGTCAATAATTTACCATCTGGAATCACAAAAGCTAACACTCTTATATTGCAATGGGCAAAAGACAACCCGCTGGATTATGATCACTCCTGCTTCAGTGGTGGAGTTACCCCAGTATTCTCATTTGAGGACTCCTCCAGATTTTGTTAGGCAGTACAAATTTCCAGAAATTCACAAAAACCACTTAGCTGAAGCTGCCAAATGTTCAAGAACACCTGATGTTTTGTATCATTGGCAGCTCCAAGTTTTAAATAAATGTGACAACTGCAAGAAAATAATACACAAACTCACAGTTCAGGTTGAAAAGGACTAGCTGGTCTCTAATCCAATCTCCTGCTCAAATCACAGTCAATATTGATTTCAGACCAGGTTACTCATGATTCTGCCTGGTCAGGTTTCAAAAACTTCCAAGGATGGAGACTCCATGGGCTCTGTGGACAACCCATTAATATAACAGACTGCCTACACCAGACAGTTCCACAGTTTGGAACTGATCCTGTAAGTGATTTGGGGTTTAAGTCATTATATAACACAATCACAACCTTCAGGTGGATCTACCCTGAAGGTATGTCCAAACTGTTTGGTCAGACAGAAATTCATCTGCCACCATGCTCCCTTTATCTCCTCGTCCCCTCTACAAAACATTGTGGTAGGAAACTATGTGAATTGCAAAATATTAATGTCAGGGAAAAACAAAATGACGCAGATAACTGTCTGTGGAGCCATACTCCTGCCACGCAGATCCTGTATTTTATTTAAGATGTTTTCTTTGGAGGAAGAACATGAAAGAGCAGCAAATTTTACCATTTCCCTCAGCCACCCCTTTAACTCACATTCTAGAAATCAAGTAACTTGTGTGCCCTTTGTGCACCCTTTCCAAAGAAACAGCGCTCCTATGATACTGCTACTAAAACAGCAGGCTGGCAGGTTTAACAAGTTAGTGCTTGTATACATGTCTTGGGAGATACCCACACCCAGGTAGCCCCAACCTGCTTACTAAGGTGATAAATACCTCTTACAACCTACACTTGAGTTTTAAAGAAGTATAATCCTCTTGTATCAGATTGTGAAATTTCCCCTGTATTTTAGAAATGCAAATTTTTTTTATTCTTCCATCCTATGCTGACTCCCGTTTTAATTTTTTCAAATATAGATTCTTGCTTCCCTTTTCCTGTGCTGGCCTGTTTCCTCTTACTGTCTACCTCTGTGAATGCTTTTTTTCAGTCTGGTTTCCTAAGGAAGTAAGGTATGTGTGATCACACTGTTGAGTATTGAGGCCATTCCTCTCACCCAGTACCTTTTGATCTCAATAAAGACTCTTCCCCTTTACCAAATTTCACTGCAGTTGTCCAAAGATATCAAGTTGCTAGAAGTTTTATTTAAAAAATGGCAGTGAATAGGAGACACCCACAGTACCACCTCCACTAAGGGAAAGGTGGCAGCAGAAATAGAGCAGTCACCTGCTTAGCTGGCAGCCAGCACACACCCAGGTGCAAAGCAGACATACCTCACAGTCATGCAGGAACAGTGGGACAATACTGCACAGAAGAGGGAAAAAAAGGAAGTGTACAGCAAAAAAGAGAAGGTCATGCAGTGGGAAGGGCAGGCTGTTATTCCACTGAGCCTAGTAAAGTTGATAAATACAAGTTTACAGGAAGACAAACTCCACCAAAGTTCTGCTGTTTACAAATCAAAGGTGACACATTCTGTGTTCTCTGACACTTTTTTTTTTTTTTTTGCTGGGCCTTTTACTTCTGCCATGCCCTCCCTCCTGTTTTTATGACATACATACACACACTTCGCTTACTCTGTCTGCCTCTTGCCCAATGATCCAATTCTTCATCACTCATCAACATCCATTGGACCAATGCAGTGGTGCAAGACTTGGTTATCACTGCAATGACACAAACTCCACTGGCTTTAAAACCAGAGAAGCACAACCTGGTTACCTCTTGCAGTGCCTGCAGAGCTTGCAGAACAGCCTGTTGCTACAACACTGCTTCACATGCTGTCCGAGTCCTTTTTATTCCCTGAACAAGGCCAGCCAGTTTACAGTGGCTGGTGCTGTTCTCTTATAACAGTAATACTGGAATTTACTAAAATGCCACTAGAAACAGACACACACGAACACAACAGCAAGAACGTTGGAGTTTTCTTGAGGCTGATTTTTCAAGACAGAAGGTGCTAACCGTTTATTAAGTTAAATATCAAGTTGTTAGTCTTTATTGGGTATACAAATGCTTAAAAAGCCTTCAAGCCTTGTGAAGAGCTATTGCACAAAGGCATTCAGTTGCAGCCAGTTATGGATTTTGCTTCATTTTATGAGTTTTCTGACATACGTAAACGAGCATTTGAGCACCTTTAATCAGATACCTTGCTGACACTTAACAGAACTATGAATTTGGATAACATTTGGATTCAATAATTACATGCAAAACCCCTCAAAGGTTTAAAAGGATAAAAATATAATTAATTTTAGGCATAAACCAAGACCAAGTGTTTGTAGCTTTTGCATCTTGCTCCATAACTGGCTTTATCAGTTACAGAAGAACTGATTCTGGCATTTGGAATTTGTACACTAGTCTGCGATAACTGCATGAAAAATTTATCACCAAGCTAAAGGCTAATGGCACTGGGAAATGCTTTCAAGAAAAATATCAAGTAGTTCTGATGTTGACCCTATTAGTGTTGCTAAATTTGCCAGCAGAAGAGCAAGGCATTTACCTTGAAATATCATCTGTGTTCACTGTTACTCTTTTTGTGTGGCAAGCCCCAAAAGCAGGTGCCACACCGAGGGACTCCATCAGCAGCAATATGCCAGCTTGCTGATGAATGTTACCACAAACACTTAATAGCTGGCTATCTGCCTGCCTGGCCCATTCACTGCTTTCCATGCTTACAATGAAAGGACATCCAAGATAATACTCAAGGTTTGTACAGACAAGTACTGAGGAACACACAGAGGGCTTCCAGTAGTCCAAGTGACAAAACACATTGGCCAGTTTAACTCCTGCCAAGGCCACCATGTGTTTTTGAGAACTAAACAGAAACAGAGTTCTAGCAGGTGAGAGGAAGTAGGGGTTGGCTCACACATACAAAGAAACACACCAAATTACTATTTGCTATACTCATATATATTCAAGACCTTCCTTTACCAAAGAAAAAATAATAGGTAAAACAAAATCCACATGCCCATCAGACCATGGGGTGTGCTAGTACTACAAGGGATGCAAGTACAAGGAGAAGAGACCTGTTTTGGTATCAGAGGGTGAAGCTCACTGCCCAGTTTCTCTTTGTATTCATGTTACTGTCACTGAATGATCCAAATTCAGGGAATTAAGCCTTGGTTTCTAGAACAAATTCAGGCAGGGTTTGTCTTATTGAACTAATATTGATCCTGGAAGATGAAACTGTTAGTACCAACACCGAAGAAGAATGTGCCTGTAAGTAGCACTGACTTCAGGAAAGCCAGAAGTGACTTACCATGCACACAGACCTGGTGAAGCTTCACAAAATGTAGAATTTCAGGACACCACTGTCAGGACACAGTGTTTTTTTAAGCAGAAAGACTGGACAAGAAAACCTGCACCTTTATAAGCTCTCATAAGGGCATTTCAGAAAACACTCAGCAGTTTGAGATTAAATTCTAGCCCAGCTCTCATGGGCAAACAAAGAAAGCCCCTAGAGAAAGTGCTCCTGACTGCACTTGGTAGTCCAGTCCTCTTTCCAACTTGCTACATTTGTTTGGGAGAGGAAAGCTGCCATGCTTCTCTAACCTTTTCCTAAGCTTTTCCCTAAAATTCCCAGCTCTCTCATCAGACTGCATACTAACCATGGATTCCCTGGCAATCCATCAGTCTCTTCAGCCTTAGAACCTTCACTAACTAAAATAATGAGCAGAAATCCAACAATGTCTGCAAGTTGGCACTTTCTGAAGAGACCAAAACAAGTGGATCTTGCTTCTACTCAAATTTTGCAAGGTTTTCAAAGATGGTACATTACTTCCTCTTTAGTTTTGCTAAAGAAATGGAAACAAAAGATTACTATTCCACAATAAAGGAACTTTTCTGCTCTTACAGAACTGTTGATATCCAATGTCTTCATAAGCTTCATCTTCAGTCCTTTTATTTTCCTCAAGATGATAGTACCCAGCCTGCATGACACATGTACATCAAGCTATACACAGATTTTCCTGGGGACTGTCTGACATCCCAGACATTTGAGACAACTCAGTAGGGAGCTACATGACCACTTCAATCCAGGAAATTCATTCTCCTGAAGGAGTTCCTCCTTTTTCCTTCTCACCACACTCCAGTCTATTGTTTGGATCATCATTGGCCTTCATGTGGTATGTCAAACAAGGAACCTTACCAGGCAAAGGCTAATTTGTCTGTCCCATTCCACCCCAACCCATTCCCCCAATGGGACTCCCAGGGAGCTGTGATACTGGAGCCCCAGCACAAGGCAGGGAGCAGGATGAGGCTGCAGAAGTGCAAAATGGCTTTGGAAATGGAGGTGAATGTGGCATGGAGCACAGCAACCATGGAAGAGGCTATACTAGAGCCTGTTTCCAGTCAACCTAAACCACATTAGGACAGGCTCTTCCAAAACACATGACAAAACTTTGTAAGAAACACCACAGAATGCAGTATCTGTTTAATTTAGCTTTATTCCTGCCTCAATTTTTCTGTACTCCTAGTTCAAGGCCAGATTTTGCAGGTGTTGGAGAGGCCATTTAAGCCACAGCAAATGGCAATCACATATTGAAGCACATCAGTAATGGAAAAATTGTTTCAGGGGGTTTACATGAATCACTAGCTCCAAACAGTGAAATTTCAATGATTCCATTTATTTTATTCCATAACAACGTTGTAAATATTGTTAAAATCTACTTATTTTACTGCATGATGAACAATCTTAAAAGTATAGTTAATAATTTTTTGTAGAATAGCCTAAGAATTACAACTGCTCAGTAAAAAAATTTGGTATTTTTCAGATGGTTTCAAAGTAGAGATTAAGAAAATCTCAAATCTGAGCTCACCCATATTTCAAAAACATAGGATGAATCTAAATTTCATCAGACCCAGCACCTCTTGCACATCCTAAGAAATAGAACAATTCCAATCTGATGACCACATTGTGCTGATACAAGCATGCATACGTACACTTACATTAAGCCACCACTTACATCATCAATGTATGAGCAAGGTTCTAGCTCCTGACTGCATGCTTTATTTCATCTTAGAAGTAAAACTTAACAAGAAAGGAGCATAGCTGTTTTATCAATCACTTATAGTAAATGCACTTTTTTTTCTCCAGATATATACCAGATTTTCTGTCAAATGACTATAAACATAATACGTGCATTATATAACAGAACAATTTACACTTTACACTGGTGCTGTATTTACCACATGCCACCTCCTTTATTTTTAGAACTTAGAGGTTTCCAGTAAGTTCTTCTTGCCAAAGCACCCTACAAATGCACTTAGAGTGACAGCAGAGAAATCCACCTTATGATGCATCCCTTTTCTCTGCTTATAAAGTAGCTCAATGACACAACTGTAGCAGATTGCTGTGACCAGAGGGACAGTTCCACAGATCAGCTCTCTTCCTTCCATCAGCTCCAACAAATCCAGCTGGTCTCACCTCACTGACCTGATTCTCATCACCAAACCAGCAGGATCCCAAGCTACCAAGACACGTAGCACAACTATCACCCTGTAGTTGAAGAAATTGAATCATCATCACTGATGGGTTGGGAGAGGCTGCTATGCCAGCACAAGGAGGACAAAGGAGCAGAGCATTTCTTCCACAGCCACAGTGTGAAGTGGCACAGGGTGTGATGAGCTGCCCACACACCAGCCTGCACCACGTCCAGCTGCTGCAGAGGGGGCCTGCCTTGCTGCTGACACAGGGAGTTCCATGGGTAAGGAAGCACAGCCAAATGACAATTACCTTTTGCCTGACAGTTCCCAACCAGACCAACACCACAAACTAGGAAATACAAGACTAAGGGGATGGGACAATTAGGTGAGCTTAGAGTGCTACAGAACTGCACCTGACTTTTTTTTTTTTTTTTGACAGCTCAAGGCTGCAACACTACACATATAAATACCCTGAGCTGTTTTTCAATTTCAAGAGTTCAGGTAGCAACAGCTACTTTAAGAACAGGTGTGGCACCTCTTTCTCTTCACTTCTTTCTAAATGGCAGCGGGCAGGAGGACATTTTCTCAGACATTACTCACCCTGTTTCAAAACCTGCCTGGAGCTTGAGATCTAATTAAAAGGTCACTGAAAGTCAGATCTTTGCCGTAGGAAAAGGCCACAAAGACATGCGACAGGCAATTACTGTAACCAGGCACAAGAATCTTTGGAGTAGCTCAAGTTACTCAGAAGCAGAGAAGAGGGGAACTGTCTTTAAATCTGCAGAGAATACTAACAAGTCCCGTGCTAAGATTTGCTACACATTATAGTGGATGGCTCAGAGTGGCTTTTTTATTATTATAAATACTCTCACTTCTTCAGTTCCCCCTCTATACCAGGAATCTAGAGCCAAAGCTACTCTGTCTTTTACTACTCAATCCAACACCACTGTCTGGCAACAAGCAAGAGGAAGACCATTTACAGCAGCACTGTTTCCACTGGCTTCAAGTGTCAAAGGTCACTACCAACAAAACTCAGGGCAAGCAGGACATCAGGAGCATGGCCAGCTGCCTGTAACAGAAGAATCTCTGGGGTTTGGGGTACTCACAAGGCAAGCACATCTCCAGAAGGCATTATCAGGATGCTTCCTGACAAATTACTTGCTCAGACAGGATGCAAAGAGAGTTGAAAGGGAAGAGAAATACATCTCTCAGCCTTCCAATGTGTGATGAAAACTTTACCCAGATAAGACAACATGCTTCTAATTTCACTGTGCAACTTTTCCTTAATGTCTGACACTGCCTCAGCATATTGCAAAATTTGTCTATATCTATTCCCAGGCTTTCCACATAATAGACTTTAAATTTAAAATGGTTAAGAAAGGTCTAAATTTTTACCAGGAGTGGGGGGTGGGGAGAATCTACTGGAAAACTGAGAAAATCCAACTCCTGGCCTTAGATGTAGCTTTCAAAAAATGGAGTCAAACTGTTTGACAATGGATCGTTAGCAGTACTGATGTTTTTTTAAAGTGCGCATGACTAAAAAAAAAACCAAACCCAAAATTCTAATTACCAATGAAATAAACCAAGAAGTCTGCAGAATTCTGTTATAGAATATTGTCCATTTACATTATCAGCCTGCTAGCATCAGCTACTTATTCAAACTGACCATGACCATTACATCTGCTATTAAATAAGAAAAAAAAATCCATTTAAACAGCATTTGGCTTTTTAACATACAGTGAATACCCAAGAAACAAAACATTTTTGATAAATGACAATCTAGAATTTTGGACAAATGACAGTTTATACAGTTTTAAACTCTCCTTCAAATCAAAAAGTCATTGTTAGTGGAGGCAAATCTTGGAACAGTTAAGAGTGAATTTTTAAAATCTAACTGAATTAGAACATGACTAAAGAGCTTTAACATCACATGTGTATGCAAAGCATACGGAACAGGAAACTAAAAATAGAACCCCAAGCCTCTTCCTAGAGACATTTCCAAGTCTCCAAGCATTATAAATTCAGCTTTCTCTAGTAAAGACAGGATGAAGTTCTTCCTTCTTCTCTCCCCCTCATTCTGTATTTTTATCATGCTTTCCTATCCAAATTTTGGTAATTTATGTACAGTACAGTGAATAAGCTCTTTCCCTTATCTCAGTATTTTGTGTATCAAAGAACAGTTTTGGTTTTGTGTAGTATTCATAGCCCATCTTTTCCTAACATCTTCGTTGTGATATCTTTCAGAAATTCTTCAATCCAGTTTCTGGATCATGATTTTAGGAAAGCTCTCAACAGACTGCCAGCCCACATGACATGCTGTTTAATGGACATGCTTCTAGGCATTCCCAAACCTCTTGTAGGCTCCTGTAATCTTATATCCTCCACACTACCCTTCCAATCCAGATCATACCTCCCATTACTGCACACTCCAGCATGATCAGCAGCAGGCCAAGATCCCTGGGTTCTAGCTGCTCCCTTTTCTTACATATTCTTAAAGCTGGTAGGGAACAAAAATCTCTACTCACAACATCTCATTTCTATGTCTTGTTCCTCAGCTTTTCAAAATAGGCATATCAAGTGAGGATCATCCCAGAAAGTTTTTATATCAGGTGCAGTATCTTAAAGCATTCTGCTTTTAAGCTTGTTGTTTTAAACATAAGTTGCCAGTTTTGTACACTCCTCGTTACTTGAAAAGTCACATTATCCACATGCCATCTATGCTTAATAAACACTACATCCATAATCCTTTTGCTTTAAGATTTATTTCCATGCATTTAAGCAGAGAATTCCTTTTTTTCTTCCTCATTTACAGCCCATCTAGACAGGTGTGTTGATTTCAAAACAGAAAATCAAGTACTAAGACATTCAGAACAAGCTTGTAGTAGGCTGGCAATCTCAAATCTTCATCTATACCTCAGGCTCCATTCTGTTGGCTTCCAACCTTTTTCTTTACTCATACTTGGAAATAACAACCAAACATTTGGAAGCTCCTCTGCAACACCAGGGTGAGCACCTGCATGCCAGTACAGATGCAGCTGGAAAACCCTATTGGTGTAGATGTGCTTTTACGAGTTCCCATTTCCAGAGGAGGAACCAGTAAAGATGCATTAACTTCTTTCCAGAAATCTTCTGACATAGTACTCAGCCTCTGAGAAGATCACAAGCAGAAGAGGTGACCACAAACAGAAAACCAGGCAATTTCAGTAAATCTACAAAATGTTTTAATCTACTTCAATGCAACTGCAAAGGACAACAGACATTGAGCCAATATTTACACAGAGAAAAGCCAAACGGTTGCCCTTCTACTTTCTTACGCATCATTTTAGTTATACTCCTTTTCTTTTTCCATAAAGAATTTAACATTTTCCTTTACTAATTTGTCTCCAGTGTCATCTAAGTAAATCTTGGGTACTTGGCCCCATTTCATGACTGTTTTAGCTCTTCAGTAATATTTTCCACTTGCATCGACTCACTTTACAAACACATCCAGTCCCAAACCACAATCTTATAAAGACTGTCAAAGTCTTCATCCTTGATACTGTAGTTCAGACAAGCCAGTTCATTTTTGATACTAGTATTATGGAGCTGAGGCTATCTAATCCTTTTCCTACATAAACTTCTTCGTAATTCTCTAACGTAAAAGTCTGGAAGAGCCGTGTATTTTTTCCTTTACTTTACATAAGATAATATATATGTCACTTAAGGCTCTTTTTTTTTTTTTTTTTTTTTTTTTTTTTTGGGCCATGTAAGGGTCTTTCTTTTTTTTTTTTTTTTTTTGACCTCATGAAAAACATGCTCAGTACACATTATTTCATCTTTGGAGTGCCACTGTGAATCAACCAGGGATGTGATACTTACCAAAAATGTTTTTAATCTTTTGGTAGTTTCACATACAGCTTCACTCTGGTTCTCATGAGCAGGTACACACACAACACACGTCTGTGGCAATGGTCTGCAGGACATAAATATCCCACAGCATCAGGGGAAAGATGACTCTGCTTATAAAACTTGCTTTTTTGTTGATCAAATTGTCTGTGAAGGAGTTAAAAACCTTGAAGACTATACTTCTGGCAACTGTCCTGCTGTTTATACCTTAACAGACCCAAAATTTCACTTTTATAATAATTTCTTGAAGCTTAGCTCTTGTTTCCTATATAATTTGAATTTTAAAACAAATCCACATAAGCATTGTTTAAAAAATCCCCAAAACCTAGGTCCATATAATCTTTCAAAATAAGTATCAGTCATGATAAAAAAGAAGGAATAGTTATGTGTTAAACTACTCCACTGTACTATCTACATGAGCACCAAGGGTCACTTAGTCACTATGTCTATTACTATGCTCAGACTGCACCAGTCATTACTCTTACACAGGAACAAAAATGTACCTAATTGTTTTAAGAAATTTTACAATAGCAGAGTAGTTTATGCAGTTGTTGGCAAAAAAACCTCACTCCTGACTGACTATTCAGCTCTATTTTACAGGAAGGAAAGAAAACAGAGGCACTTACAACTGTATTACATGAAATCAAAATTTAAGGAATTACTCTTCTGAAGAGCCACTCTCTAAGGAATGTATTTTTAAGGAACCAAGAAGTCACTTTGGAGTCTCACCTTTCTTACATGAACATATTTGAACAGATCAAAATCCCCAGGCCTAGTAAGAATCTTTGTTATATCATATGAGAAGTTTTTCTTTGAGTACCATCAGTTCCATCTCTCCTTCAAAATTTTTCTTAACAGACAATTTAGTAAAAAAATATCTCAAAGTTTGCTTTAAAGTACAGGAACTTTTAGAAGTATCAGGTAAAGACATCTGGCCTGACTAATGTTTGTAGTATATGGACCAATATTTTGAACTTTAAATAATGTTTTTTTCCACTCCTTTCTAATTCACAGACCTGCTTATTTTTTATTCCAATACTACAGATTTTAAAACAAATACTATGACTCTTCAACAATCTATTTCTGGGTATGTGTTAAAAGATTACAAGCAGACAGTGTTGATTTCCTCTTCCATGAATTGTTATGCACAGCTAAATTTATTTCCTTGCCAATTAATTTTTTTCATTTTATTTTTTTAAACACAGAAGTGATAACAAGCAATCTCCACCCAAGTCCCTCAGAAAATGGAGAGGACAGGTTCTTAAGTGTTATATGGGACATGAGGGGGGAGGAAGAGATGAGGGCAAGGAGATTGAAGTAAGAAGTAGGTCTTGCCCATGCTTTCCTTTTGCAGAAAGATAATCCATTATCTTTCACCAGCTGTCACCCACAGAGCTCTGAAGGTGAATTACTAGAGCACATTTTCCAGTGAGATCTGTATTATTTATTCTGCAGTTATCAAGCATATACTTGAAGAAAGAGCTATCATTGCCAACGTGCACAATGACATATTGCAGCCACTGACACAAAAGATCATGGCTGCCACGTATGCACAAGTGTGCACTGCTGTTTTAAAGACATCACTGCAAAGTGCCTTCTCTAAATACAAGTAAGAAATGAAAAGTGAAGAGTCTGAACAATTAAATGAAAGAGAAAATTAGGGCATAAGAGAAGGAGGAAGATATTTTTCAGTAGTTTTAAGCAGCAAGTCTCAGCCCACAAAAAAAGTTACTGCCATTATACATTGTGCAGGTACCAGAACATCTGAAACAATTATAAAACTGAGAAAAGTTTCTTCAGAGAAATGAACACACATTATAAACTGCTCACAGACACAGCCCTTGCCCCAGAAGGGCAGTGGACCATTACATTATATAGTGCTCCCAATGAATGCCTGCATGACATAGCTGACAATGTATGTTCTCTGAGAAGGGTATCTACCAGACTTCCAAGCATTTAGGAATATGAGAATTTTGAAGAACCTTATTATTGTCCAAGGGCTTTGCTGTAAGCGAAATACTCAAAGACATAAAGTGACTGCAAGGAAAGTAAAGTGCCATTTTGGATACCTTCTAAATATAAAACAACACTAATGAAGGATTCATTTCTTAGATTTTGCCCCATTTGTACATTGTTATCTTCACCACTGATAGCACTTCCATATAGCAATATGATTTTGAAACACTGAATTGGTTGTGCATTTTGGTTAGCTGATTCCACTATCATCAATCAAGAATATCAGGATTAAAACCATGTTGGCAAGTCCAGCTTCATGTAAGTCATATGAGTTCTTAGTTTACAGAGGAAACAAAAAACCCCAGCTAGTATCTCCCATTAGATCTTCCTCTTACGAAGATTTATTTCACCCTGTTGTTAGCAACTGCTTAGCCAGACTCCCTAAAGTGTCAGATATAAGCATATTAGGAGCCTTCCTAGATAGAGATCCTTTGTGATGTGGGAACACAGCTATTACAACAACTAAACCTGTATTTTTCATAAAGGATGATTCAGACTCGCAGTTGTGCAGGGATGGCAGGCTCTTCTGACAGCTCCACAGAGGAATGCTTTAAAATAGCCAAGTGCTATCAAGGCTAACTAGACATAAGGAAACCACACTTGAGAAACAGCACTAAACATAAAATATAGGTCCAAAGTTCTTAAAACCTGTTCTGGCAATTCACTGCCAGGAACAAGAAAACTGGTGCTTTCTTTAAATACATGGAAGAAGAACATGAATAAAATTTAGTTTCCCTTCATTTACAAACCTACTTACAAGCTTGTCAATACTTATGTGCAGACTGTGGTAAAATGTCATCCAACCAAGGTAGCCACCTGAGACTATAAAAAAACCAAGCTGTGTGAACTACTTTATCTACAACAAGAAGATGCTATTTCATGTATTGCTTTTTCTTCTGAGAAGTATGAAGAACAACTGTTTTCTATTAGATCAGCCATGATGTTAAATACATTTGTGAACACAGGAAAAAAATATACTGAACCACAGAGTAAATGTAGGTTGGAAGGGATTTCTGGACATTAGAGTCCACCCAGTTACTCAAAGCTGAGATAACATCAAAGTTCAATCAGGTGACAAAGGCCTTGCCTAGCTGAGGTTTGTCACCAGGATAAAGAGCCTCTCACCTTTCTAGGTCACTCTTCCAGTGCAAGACCATCCTCAGAAGGAATGCTTTTATTTTCCTCTCACAGAGTCAGAATTCTCCTTGCCATAGCCTGTGTCCACTGTTTGTCCTCCTTGGCAGGGCACCCAGGGAACATCTGCCTTGCTCTCCCTAACCATACATGTGGCAGTTGAGGATAACAAAGAGATTCCCCTTCTCCAGGCTGATCCAGATCCAGGTATCTCTTGTGGCATGTTGTGTACTTCAGGCCCTCCACACCTCATCAGTGGTTTACTCCCAGACTCACTTCAGTTTCCCAGTGGTTTTACTGTACTGGGAAGCCCTGAACTAGACACAGTACTAGAGAAGTGGCCTCGGAAGAGTGGTGTAAAGAGAATAACAACCACTTCCCTCAGCCTGCATTCTCCAGATGCAGTCCTGCACATAGGCAGCTTCCATTTCTACAATGATGCATCACTAACTTTTTCACCTAATTGTTTACCAACATCCACAAATCCTTTTCTGTAAGGCTGCTGTCCAGATGGTCATTCCCTAACTTTTACAGCCGTGCTGAGCAAGACTTTGCATTTGTCATGCTGCATTCTGTGATGTTTCACAGTGTGAAGGAAGTATAATGCTGTATACAAGAGGTAGAGGATGGAATGTAATATCTGCTATCCCCACCCTCAAAACATGCCTAAAACATTAAACACAATCTTTATGATGTTTAACACTACCCACAAGAACAGGAAGTCTGTACCTAGACAACCTACAGCTTTGGTTCTGTCATGATAAATCAGGGCAACTTCCCCTGGTCTGAGCCACTCAAATGCATGCATACCTTTAACACTGATGAAAATTACTGCAAAGCCCTTTCCTAAGGGCAGTAAAAGCTTCTTCACAAATGGCTTTTAATTTTCTTAATTAAAAATCTCCCACTTCCCTCCTTCCCAAAATGTCAGGGCTTTTATCTTTACAATTTACATCAGAGTCAACTTCAGGATGCACAAGGATTGATTATTTCTAGCTATGGGTGTAAACCTGACTAGGTCGTGCCTGCTAGGCTCAAGCCTGCCCAGTACAGCCCTGTTGTACAGCACTACATCCAATCCAGTAAACCCTGCTGGCCCACAACAACAAACACAGACTGATAACCAGAGTTCAGCTGCCTTAATAACCAGTAAATACTTCTAGGGGTAAGATAAAGACAGTCTGTGGGCCTGATACAGCCTCCAGTTAGGCATCCCCACACTATGTTGTCCTGTGTTATCTGGAGTACTGGGTCAGAAGAACCACAGTTTAAAAACAGCCGTGTGTATATTGACATTATTCCCAAATTAAATATCAACTGTTCAGGAAACCAAAGGCTGAACTAACTGGTAATGGAAATCTTCAATTACATACCAGAGTAAGTTAACACAGTCAAACTTAACTCCTCTCTATGCAGTGATATGATGCCATGTGACCCAAGGCATTTTACTACAACTAGTTAAAGCTGGTCTGGAAGGAAAATGTGTGTGCTTCTTCCCTGTGACACAGCTGATCTGCAACTTCTCAGTAAGTATGCTCTGACAGATGAAGTGTTGGGAGTTTAGGAAAATACCTATTGCCCATTAAAGGCAGAAATATGAAATACCACAGGCTCCAGCCTTCACTCTGCACTTACAACCCAACATCTACCAGTTTCTAGCTACCAGTTACTCCACTAGGACCTCTCAATCACTTTTAGCCTCTTGTGCATGTAAAACTTTTCTTCTCACAGCCTCCTGGAGGAAGTCCCATGGTTCTGTATCACAAAAAGGTTGTTTCCTTCAAGGTGTGTAACTTGAGAGCATTCCAGGGCAACAACACCACCCTAAAAGGAACCACTGATAGGAAGAACACAGTGAGATTCCCTCCTTGGCTTAAAGAGCATACAAACTAAAAAGAAAGAAAATGTGGTCAGATATTACATTCCCATTCCACACTGACATAATGCAAGCAATCACAGACACCTAAATCCTTAATTTCAAAATTTCAATACAAACTTCTTATTCAAGTACACACAACTATAGGAAAAACACCTAACAACACGAAAAGTTTGCTTATTCTCCTTCAGATCCAGAGTCCAAAAATGGCCAGAGGAACAAAGCCTGCAGAGCTTGCACACTGGGTGTCCATCTCTCAGGGCTCATAAGAGACCAACCACAGCCATGCAGCCACGATACACAGAAATAGGGCTGGAGGGAACAACAACACATGACAACCTAACTAATCCTGTCAGAAAAAGAGCTAAATCTAAAGACTAAACAGGCATCTTAAAACACAAATCTTTGGGAACATATTTCAAAATGATATAATAGGATCTTCATGCCTGCAGTCACCCTCCTGCCGCTTCTACTCTGCCTTAATTACAGTAAAATAAAGGGCACTCTGAACACTCCAGCTTCCTGTATAATAATCCAAGTCACATGGGCAGCAAAAAGTCTGGCAGCACACAGAAAAGATCCATGAAGAAGCCAACTTTTGAGAAAGGATGTGCAAAATGAACATCAGAGAAGCCATGTTATAACAACATCAGAAATCCTAGGGTGTGCAAGGCTATGGAGACAATCCCCATCACTCCCAAGGTACGTGTCAAATCTCTGTAACAAGTAGTGGGGGGAACCAGGGACAGAGTGGGAAAAAGATTCCAGATGTCCCATGAGTATTACCATGCAATTACTAGAAACCTTATCCTTAGATGAGGACAGAGATTTCATAGGCATACAGTTTAGTTCTTAGGTTAAGGGACCATTACTGGCAGGGAAATCATAATATACAACCCCCATACTTCTATAGTGGTTGCTGTGCTTTGGGTGCAGTTATACCTCCTGTGACAAGAATGAATCCACATCCCACAAACTACACAGTCCCAAATAAAAGTACAACACTGCCAGAATAGCTGCAACACTTCTTTAAGACTGACTTCCATAAACCTACTCAAGTGAATTTAAAGCAGGTGTCATCTTACTTGTTACTTCACCTTTCACCAAATCTTTTGATGACAATTAGAACAACATAACTCAGGCTTAAGCTGAATTAAAAGTCCAGACAGAATTTTGTATCGACTTTTCCAAAACCCTGAGCATGCACATCTCACTAAACTGGCATAAACACATTCCAAGCAGGACTTCACAAAGCAAATATCCATGTTTATTTTTATGCTGGAGAACAATTATAAATTATGAAAAGAATTTGGGATATAGTTGAAATTGGTGCTGCTTCTGATCCTTTCTCGGCCTTTTGGGGAAAGGCAGCTATACATACTGACCCCTCAATGGCACTGCACCTAAACAAATTAAGAACCACACCTCAGACTTCACTAATGCACATCTGATTAATAAATTCCACAGTTTCAACGATTTAATATTTGGTAAAGATATCCCCACCATTTTCTAAAGCTCAGACTCCTTTATAGATGTCTTAGGTTGGGTATCCAGAGGTACTAATCACATTTGAAGCTTTAGGCCATGGTTAAGTAATAACACATTTCAGTGTTAAGACCCTGATGACATGAATGATAGAAATTAAGATCTCAGGCACTTCAGGATGCCTAAGGCCTCAGCTGGAAATGATGGATGCACACACTTAATCTGAATGCACTCTGAGTATATCTACAGACATGATTACTGAGGTCTATGCAAAATCAGGGCTTAAGAAAACTGTGTAGCTTCCTACTGAAGAAAGCTACATTGGTTATAGTGAACAAGATCTTTAGAAATGAAAGCCTGCATTCTGGCAATTTGCATATGCTGATGAGAAAAATAGGCTGGAAGCTTTTAGCGTCAGGAGACAGCTAAAAAAATGAACAGATCACATTGAACCAGAGCAAATGTACATAAAAATTCTCAGACCTGGAGAATTTTTAAAATTAAATCCCTTTTCTTACCAAAAAACCCCAAATTTTTTTTAAAAAGCAAAACCTCCCCTAGCACTTCAGTGGAATATAATAGTGAGCATGATACAAGCCCTTTGGTAACATCAAGAGCACCATGGAACTCTCAAGCATACCTTATGAAATATTTAGGAAACAAATGTCAACTCTACCTAAAGCATTATCAAAAGCAAAAATACATTAAAAAGCTTTAACAAGTCCCTTCTATTTTTCTAAACATTTTTTTTGTGGTCCCTCATCCTATTAATTTTTTTAGACTTAAGTAATGAAAAAGATGAACCCATTACATTTTTCTTAATCCTTGGCACTGCATTCTGTTAATGGTACAGATAAATTTGCAATTGTTAAGCATTATAGTTCTTCCTTTTTGTAATACCCATCTTATACCAGCTTTCATGAATTGCCTCAAATTATATGCAAGGGAAAAAATGTAATTCTTTATAAATTAAAAGAATCTGTAGTTTAACATTCCCAGCTAATCACAACTACAGATCAACATTCCTAAATCCTAAAACATTAATATACAACCAGAAAGTAGAAGTAACTTGCTAAAAGAGGCTAATGAAACAAGTCTTTTCAGTGCTGATTCACACAGTTAAAATCATTTGTTCTAGTAGGTGTGGAAGAAACCGACTCATTCCCACACACTAATTGTTTGCAAAAATAGATTAGTTCAACTTAATTTGATAAAAAAGTTCACTGTGCTGGATCTGTTGACTAAACTGACTTTCAAGCCATTTCCATTGACCATGCAAGTTTTAAGGATGTAAATTGAGTCATTTTTTTTGCAAAATATATCTTAATATTATCTGTGAAAAATCAATATGAAAATAATTTAGATTTGCAAGTGAAACAAGACAGAAAAAAGTTAGATTTATGGCTGCTTATGAAATCTTACTTCTGCATTACAATCTTACACTTTATCATGTACCATCAGTGAGAAACTACTAGCTGCACACATATTTTCCTGTACGAAGACAAACTTATCAGTGACTTATCTGCCCCTTCTGAGTTTTCATAGATAAACAAAATTTAAATGCAAAATACAGACAACAGCCCTCAATATACCACATAATTCCTCAAGCCCTAAAGACTGGTTCTATTTATTAGCACCTTCATCCACAGGAGAAAAGCAATACCAACTTTCTTCTATGGGACAAAAGACAATCTTCACCCAGGCCATCTGTCACTTTAACAGCACAGGCCAATGGGGCTCTCATCCTCCAGACCATGTCACTTTGCCACTACTAAAACATGACTGCAGCATTCAGTGCCAATGCTTCACAGCATGAAGTTCTACAGAAAAAGTCATTAAAAGATTCTGCCTCATGCTAAAAATAACAGATTAAAACAGATGTCCTGTAAAGGGTGCACCATCATACAGCAGCAGTGGTTAAAGTCCACATGCCCTCATGACACTAGCCCAGACTACAATCCTGTCAAAGCTAACATGGCAGTTTGGGATACTTCAATACGAATTAATGCTAAGATACATCTTTGAAAAGAACAAAACCAATTTCATCAAAGCAGAGAACACAGGAAACTGGGATTCAGCAGCCAGGGTCACACTACTCTGCCAGATGATGATCATGACCTTGTTATGGAAGGGGATCTAAGCTATGGTGCCCCATCTATAACCACAGAAAGCCTTCAGGAGCAGGGAAGAGTTCCAGCTGCATCCACACTGCACAAAAAACCCCACGGTCACCACCACCACTCACCTTTCCAGAACATCTGCAAGGCACCTGTAGCTGTACCCTGCCCCAGTGGACCCTCAGTCCACACCCTCCTGCCACTAGCTCTAGTATAAGGGATTGTATCAGGCTGTGGTGGGTAGAGGATGATGTAGAGGAAACTTAGCCAAAATCTGACATTCAGTTTTCTTGTTCATCAGCTATCTTCATTATCCAACCACTGTCACCTCACACACGTGCCCAACAGGCTTATCACTCACTGCACAGTTTCTGCCTGCACAGAGAAAGACATTATATGAGCTGGCAGAGCCTGAGGTCCCTTCCTGGATTTTTATGGTATTTCTGCAAGCAGGGGAGGGAGGAGGAGTGCCAAAGGGAAGGAAGGGAGGAATTTAAGCCCTCAAGTCAAGAGATATGACGTGTTATCAAGTGACAGTTTTTCCTGGTGTAACCCCAAAAGACCAACGGATCTTCACAAGCAACCCTAAAAGTCCATCAGCTCTGAGGTAATCTCAAAAATATTTAAGGATAGTTCTGCCTCCTATGCTAGCAGCACACTTGCCACACACTGTGCTCCTGCCCTTACCTAGTACTTTTCTAGTACAGCAGTACCTGTGGACTAGGTCAACCCTTCAGCTAGTTTAGAAGATGCTCTAACACAGGCTGAAAAGATCCTTTTTCAGGTTCACATGTACTCTTCTGAACACAACTGCTCTCAGGCTGAGAAAACAGGCTCTACACTGTTCTGACAGAAAGGCCACCCTGCAAGGTCATCCCTTCCCTAATTAGGTATTTTTGAATCTGAAAGGTTAAGGTGTCTCTTTAAGCAGAAATTGAAGTAGGAAAGACTAGGCCTCAGAGTTAATTTGCAAAGCTCACAGAGCCCCTCCAAATGGCAAGATCCAAACTTGAAGCATCAACAACCTAAAGTTGTGAATCACTGCACCAGCACAGCAGCCCTTCAGTCCATGTTCTGTGCATGTCCATCTATTGTTCCATCTATTGTCCAGATTCAAGTATAACAAATATATACCCAAAAGTGGCAGTTCAGGGCTAGGCTAGAGGTTGCTTTGAGCACTCTGTGTGTACATTTTTTCTCTCCTCTAGTCCAGACTGGGAATATATTGATGTTACTACAACAGCATCCACTGTCTATTATGCCAGACTGTCTTCAAGAGCTCAGCAGCAGGTGCCAAGCTGGCCTACTTGTGCTAATCATCTGCACCTTCTCCATTTTCCCCACAGCTTCAGCATACTGAAAGTTCCTCTCAGGAAAAAAGAAAAACACAGAGACAAAAAACTCCACCACCACCATCCAAAAGCAGAACACCACTCTAGCTGGGTAGCAGACCTTGCACAAACTGAGAACACAAAAGGTAAGTCAGCATTCAAACAGACAGCTCATAACAAATGAGGAGAAACAGTCCACAGAAGTATCTTCTGAGCCCGCTTCAAACAAAAAAACAAACACAGATCAATCTAAACTACTCTGACACGGGTTTTGAGGCATTGTCACAGAGAGAACCAGCCAGTACATAGTCTGGGAGTGAGACAACACTGAATAAAGTGTATGGGGACACGTGCCACCTTGCCCGCTGTAGCAGGCCAGCAGTATGAACCAGGGTCAGAGGAAACAAAGGCTGAAGCAAGAGAGGCTGTGCAGCACCAGGATCATTTTGAATACAAATAAGGCCCATTCCTGTGAGACTCCCCTCTGAACATGTTTGACTGCTGGCTGCAAACTGTGACAAGCAGCTGTCCAGAAACGGAGCAGCCGGTTGCACCAGTCCCTGGTGACTGGAAGGAAGGGGCAGTGAGCACCAGCCACAGCCAGCTAAGATAACTCCTGAAAAACAAGGTGATGTCAAACCAGCACACAAGTGATGCCAGCCAGCAAGGTGCCCTGTGAGCAGTCACTCTAGCACTGGGTTATGCAAGACTCAGATGCCTCAGTGTGAGAAAACAAGAGGCTCCATAGGGAGGAACACGCTGTACCTGAAAGCTAAAGGACAGGTGGTGCACAGACACCTGAGCTGTGATTGTGCTGCTCCAGCACTCTTTACTTCTCTCCTTGTCAGGGTAAACAAGGGACAGCACACATTTTCTGCAGGAAGTCTCTTGGGACATCCCTCTGCAGCATATGGACAGTACCACACTGCAGCACCCACAGGCCATCAGGCAAGTCTAGAGTCCATGCAGCTTCCTCTGTGCCTGTCGACAGCTCCAGGCAGTCTCACTTTCAGAGAGGAATGAGCAAAGCCGACTAGAATAAACAGGACTCTCACTATTTCTCACTCTAGGAGCAGCAGATGCAGCAACAATTTAAAAGACACTAAGCACAGATTTGGGAAGTTCTTTCTGAACATGTAGACATGGGTCTGTTACCTAACATACTTGGATTCAATTCCCACTAAGAATACTGAGCATTATTTCAGTATCTATTATATAAACAATATAACAGTGATAACCACTTGGTGAGAGCTTATTCAACAGAAGTTAAAAATAAAAATAACTAGAAGAAAAGGACTTTGGACTCCTCACTTGCAGTTCAGCTAGCTTTTCTCCAAAGACATTCCGCATAAAGATATGTGTATTATACATCCAGTATAGGGAAAGAACAGTCTGTTTGGAAGCTCCATTCACCATGGGAAAGCTATAATTGACAAGGTTAAAATGGCAGATTCTTACAAGATTTGTAAAGCAATGGAAGCCACAAGATGCCTCAAGGCAAAGGACCACACCCTGCACTCTTCTATGGTTAGCAAATAGGAAGAAGATTTTGAAGAAATCAGCCTGTGGCAGGACTACCAGGAAGCAGCAGAGGAATTAATAGGACACAAGCAATGGGATGCAGCATTTAGAGTTTATCAGCCTCCACAAGTAAGGTGCAAAGTTTCCACAGATGTCGAATGGAGAGGAGGTGGCCTAAGTCTCACAAGATGAACATGGGACTTAATTTTCTGTACTCCCCATTTCTCCAGCATCCACCAGCTACAGAGTAGGAGCAGCACCATGCTCTGTCAGAAAGCAGAGATATCCATATCCAGCAACTACACCACACAACTCAGAATCTGCCCTGCACCCCATAGCCAGAAAAAAACCTGCCTCAACTACCACGCCTGAACTCTATTTTCTCCAGCCAGTTAAGAAGGCAAGCAAGTCTATCAGCCACACTGAATCATTTCAAGGGAATTTTACATGTGTGATACCTCACACTCAGTTTTAAAACCAGAATTGTAAAAAAAAAGTTTGTTGTATAGCTCATCTTAATTCAAACTTAGTACCTATGCAGCTTACTTCCTTTGTCAGTTGTAAGTCTCCATTTTGTCAAAAGGAAATTCCTTCTGTCTCCAGCTGATAAAGAAACACTGATCTTCAAAGTGTATCTCAAATATTTAACTACGCTCTGATGCTCCTACAGACACATAGCAGCACAGAAAACCTGTGCATATTAATCCAGAATATCTTCTAATAGCAAATCAGGCTGTAATTAAGACACATCATGACATAAGGAAGATTAGCATGTTTGGCATGATATTTTCCTTATTAGCTGAAGGCAGAAACAAGTTCCTTGTCAGTGGAAACACACTGTGAGGGCATTAGGACACAGATAAAAGGTGTCTCCTTGCTGGCACTGATTTGTTTTTAACAGCTTGAAGGACAGGAAGGAACACACAGTATCAACTGTAATTGGTTTTAAGGGTATCCCTTGCCAATGGAACACAAATATACAGTCCAGACTTAGGCCCACCCCCTTACCATCAAGAGCCTGGATTATAAACTTTTATCCCTACTCTGCAGCACCAGATGGTAGCTCACATACATTTCAATTATTTATTGAATAGGCACTTTGTTATACCAGGGTAATCCCACACTGCAGTAAAACCTACACACTGTTTTTATTGCGAGCGATACTTTTCATCAAGTCAGTAACCTTTTCACATTCAGTGAACAAAATAAATAGAATTAAAAGAAGCGATTTTATAAACAATTGGATAATCGGCCTCTCCATCTCACAGAAAATGACAACGCTGGGATCAATCAGTAAGACACAACCACCAGCAGAGCTATAGAAAAAGCATATCATTCTCTGGCCTGCCCCAAATCCTTCCAACTTCACTTTTCAAAGTATGCTGCAGTCTGATCTATCGCACTTAACAATTTGCTGGTGCTCACTCGTTCAAGCCATCAGCCTGAAAACAAAAAACCCTGAATGCTCTTTACAGAAGACACACAAAGCTCCCATGACAAAACAAATAATCAATGTTCCCCAGGCTGCAGCCTTGCGGGGCAGATGTGATAAAGTGGTTAATTATTCAGTTGGCAATCGCATTACTGACGTCAGTAGAAGAGTCCAGGAAGTGAATCCTCTTAGTTTGTTAGTGTATGACAAAGAGTGGTGGTCCCCACAGAAATTAAGGAGAACCAGCTGTCCCTTCATGTTAGTGCTCTGGTCTCTAGTGCTGAAGACACACATTTGCATTTTCTGAAGTAAATCTGCCCCTCCCTCTCCCTTAGGAAATCCTTTGTTTTGTTGGTTGGGGGGGGGGGGGGGGGGGTTGGTTGTTATTTTTTTGATTTTCTTAAGAGTGCTCTTTTAAAGCCTAATTAACTGTACACGCACGGAACAGCTGATAAACGGGACAACATTCTCGTGAGCAATGATCTCTCCTCCCTCCCCTCCAATTCTTATTCCATGGAGAACTTAAGTCACCTTCGTCATACATTATTATTCATAACTTACTCAGCTGAATAAACCAGTCAGCCACCATGGCCGTTTTAACATAAATTCATTTAGACATGCAGCAGGGAAGGATCTCGGCTCTCCACATACCTCTAGTCAATAGCCTTAACTAAACAACATTGGATAGAAAACTTTATCCTAAGTGCCATCAAAAGTATCCACATTTCCTTTTGTCATCACGCTCCGGACTATTGGAGGTCTCTCGTTATCAGGCTGCTTAACAGTAGGGAACCATTAAACAAAGCTCTTCGAAAGGCTGCCTAGAAATACTCTATCCTTGGGGGGCATGCCCAAATCAAAAAAGACTGCATGATGAACGGGAACTGTTTCTTGGAGCCACACACACACACGCCCTCTCAAAAGCAAGGAGCCGGCACCAGAGCAACATTTCAAAGCCTGAGCCTGGTGCTCTTCCCTCCTCCCCTCCCCCAAGTATGAAACCCTCCCAGGAGCTCTGGATTAGCCTGACATTTCGGGCTAAGCCGAGCCGTGTTTCAGGCCAAGGACACTCCGCTGGTGCTCCTGCTGCCGGCTGCCAAGCAGTTCGCTGGGACCGAGGGAGGAGACCTGGAGGGTCAAGGCCCGGCTGGCGGCGGGGGTGTTCCCCAGGGAGGCGCCGCATCCAGGGGCGGCGTCTCCGGCCGCTGCCGGGAGCGGCGGTGGG
>JANPWX010000286.1:3715934-3762064 GCA_024734555.1 Trochalopteron elliotii | reverse complement strand
ATGTTATCCTCAGTCAGGAGGTTCTTTGGTATAAGATCTGTGTGCTGTCAAGCACGGCAGAGGAGCCCTAGTCAGTGGAACAGGCAGCAGCCAGCACGCCTCATTCACCGACATGCTGGCACTAATGATCTTCAAGCACGCAGCACATGGCGATGTTGCTGTCTACCTGCAGCAGAATCACAGGCTCTTGGAATGGGTCCGGGACCACAACAAGGCGTCTTGTCCAACCCTGCTCGAGCAGGGAGACCCCAGAGCACATGGCACAGGGTGGCATCCAGATGGCTCTTGGATGTCTCCAGTGAGGGAGACTTCACACCCTCTCCGGGCACCCTGTTCCAGTGCATGGTCACTGCCCAGTGAAGTTCTTCCTCATGTTGGGGTGGAACTTCTGTGCATCAGTTTCTGCCCATTGACTCTTGTTCTATCGCTCAACACCACCGAGAAGAGCCTTGCTCCATCCCCTTGTCACCTTCCTTTCAGATACTTGTAGACATTGATGGGGTCCTCACTCAGTTGTCTTTTCTCAAGGCTGAACAAGACCTGCTCACTCAGCCTTTCCTCACAAGAGAGATGCTCCAGCCCCCCATCATCCTTGCTGTCTTCCACTGGCCCTGCGCCAGGGGTTCCATTACTAACTTGGCCAAAATACTCAAGGTCCGTATATCCTATTGCTGAACAGCCTTAATTATAATGCTAAAGATCACACCTACAGGTCAAAAAGACCCCTGCCCAGATGAAGACCCTTTCTCTGAGCATGCGTACAAGTTAGCTGGGGTTATGTAACTTGTATGGAAATGACTAACCAATCCTAATAGAGGGGCTGAGCTTGGGAAGTTACTAACTCTGAATTTCTGTTTATGAATAATGGTGCAGAAACTCCGGTTGCTTGTGCATGATTTGTGGAATACCACTGAGCACCCAGGCTTGCACAATGCTGAAATAAATGATCAATGTCTCTTGAGTTTGCAATTCTTGGCTTGTTGCACACCAGGTAATGATTCCCATTTCATGGACAACATGTGTGTCCAGTGTGTGTGCCCTGGCCTCTGCCATCCCAACAGGGCTCCAGGGCAAAGTCCCCTCCCCACAGGTCAGACAGGTGCAATGGGGACCAGGCAGCCTGCCCAAGCCACCCAGCTCCTGCCTGAGCTGCCTGGCCGCACACCTGGCCATGCCAGGCCATGGGTTCCCATGAAGGATGTGGTGACCCCAGGGTCACCATCCCCACAGGCCTTCACTGGATGTGGCCATTGGGAGAATTCTCTGACCACACTGGGAGAGGGGCCTTCTCTTTTCCAGCCTTGGTCATGATTCCCTGCTCTTTGACATACCTCAGTGGCAACAGGCAGGGGGCTGGCAGGGTAGGCATAGCTCTGCAGCAGGACACGGTGTCTAGAAGCTGTGGCTTTCAGAACCTCCCTGGTGACAAGGCTTTATTTCCCCAGCAGCAGCTAGCCTGGGCAAAAAGAGTCCTGCGTGTTCACAGCTGCTGTCTTCCATCCCTTGAAGGAGAAGGCAGCTGGGTGTAAGGCACTCAAAACTTTCTGCAGCACTGCTTTTTTTCCCATCGCAGCTTATTCTGAGAACTCTTCTCTCTGGAAGCTGCAGCACCTCAAGGCAAGATGCTGAGTAGCTTGGGATGGGAGTTTACTTCTGTAGGAATGCAGCCAGTCAGGTCCTGATGCAAAGCTGAACTGGCAAGGATGCTGTTTCCTTGCCTGTCTCCCCCGGCAGGTAGTTGGAGTGCTGTGCCTTCAAAACCATCGCACCGGAAAGGAGGCAGCCGAGTGCTGGTTCTGTCTGGGCTGGGAACACCCTGCCTCTGGCAGCAGGAGCCAGACTGGGCTTTGTTCATGGTCAGACGTGACATGTCAGTCACTGCTGAAAGACCTGGACGTTCCCATCTGTCACCTCCGGGGCCAATAGCAAGGCCAAACCCAAGCAGAGCTGCACACGGGGAGCTGCCCTTTCCCGAGGGTCAGCAGCGCACCCAGGAAGAGCGATGGGGCATTTATTGTGGAGCGGAAAGTATTGCTTCCCATGTGACACGCAGGGCCAGCAGCTGATTACAGAAATACTTGTTTCTAGGATCCCTTGGCCCTCAGGCATGTTTGATACCTCTTTGACAGCAGATACCTGTTACATTTGAAAGCTATTCAGTTCATAATAATACCATTCTGTGCATCTGGACCTAATACCTGGGTCAAGAAGATACAGGTGTGTTGGGACCTGTTAATTCTAAAAAATGCAAGTTCATAGAAGATTCTGTCAATCACACAGAGAAGCTATAATTTTAAAATAAAGGAAACCCACAGTAGACTAAAATAGTTTTGTTTTTCCTGAATAACTTCTATCTCTTTCTACTTCCTTCTGCAAACATCCACTTGAAAAAAAATATTTCGCAGCAGATCTTGAAGTTTTCATTGTTCTCTCGCTGTGTTCCTCCTTGGTTACAGTTGTTTCATCTGATCTCATACTGTGTCATATCACAGATACATTCATTTAGAGGAGCCTTGATGCTTTAACAATCACAATTGTTCTTCTGGTGCTGTTGCTGTATTTAAAAAGAGAGCCTAACATTTTCAGCTCATTACCACTTTGGAGAGTAATTTTCGGGCAGCTGATGAGAGTAATGGCCGGGGAGAACAGAGTTTTAAAGATCCTGTTATAATATCTGTCTTTGCCCTTCTTATCTGTTCCTGCAGGTGGAGATTATCATCACCTCTTTCAGCAAGGAAGAGATAAAGGAGACTGCAGCTTGGTGAAGAAATAGCCATCTCTGTCTACCAATCACTCTGTTGTTTCCATTCTCCTCAGTCTGTTTTGTATTAGCAGAATTCAGGGGTTTCAGGAGCTATTCCTGACTTGCACCAGTAGCAGGGAAGAACCAGGGTCCAGTGCTGGAAAAACGACAGATGGGTGGCAGATGATACTGAATCCGGCTTTAACAGCTATGGAAGGTTTAGTACATCAGACCAGCACGTGCAGGATTATTTAGGAGCGATACTGTAGCTATTCCAGAATTCGTTGAAATTTTATTTTGAAAAACCCTTGCAAAGAGTTAAAAGCCACATGCATTGTAAATAATTCTGAGTTTTCACAGCAAGAGTTTCACCTACAAAAAACTCTACTGAGCTAAAAGGTGACATTTGGTATTCCTGCTAGGAATTGTACGTAAACTTGGAAATATAGCTGAAGGTATTTTGCTTCTGTTACTCATCTGTGCCAATTCCATAGGCTAAAAATAAATGTGACCTGGCTAAAATGAATTAAATGATCCATCTTACCAGTTCCTTTTTCTATGGCATATTTAAGTGGAAAAATACAGCTCTTTTTTCTGGAACAGATCTGATTTAAAAATTTTAAGGGTTTTTTTTTGTGGGTTTTTTTTGTTTTTTTTTTTTTTTTTTGTTTTGTTTTGTTTTGGTTTTGGTTTTGGTTGGTTGGTTGGTTTTCGTGGGGTTTTTTGGGGGGGGGGGTTTGTTTTTTTTGGTTTGTGTTTTTTTTGGCAAGTGAACAGGTTCTCAGTTTTCTCACTTATCTGGAATCATTGTAGATGTGCAGTACTGAAGGCACAAAGTCCATGAGGCTACTGAAAAGTTTTTGTGGATCCAATCAACTTAGTCAACTTAGGTCTCTTGTTTGGTTTTTTTTGTTGTTTTTTTTTTGTTTGTTTGTTTGTTGGTTGTTTGTTTTGTTGTTTGTTTTGTTTTGGCTGTACTCCAAGTAACTTAGTAACTTGTAGAGGGAGAAATTGTGTTGCAGAATTTTGATGGCAACAGGAAATAGCTGTGTCACTGCCTTATGACTTCAGGAAAATCCACCCACGGATCATTTTGGAATTGAGGAAAATGAAGAAATATAGAGTATGGACAGAAATTGCAAGCATATCTCATTAACAAGGAAAACACCATGCTAAAAATAGAAAGTGAAGAAGTTGCCACTATCTCCTTTGTTACATTCAGACAGATAATTCTAGAAAAAAAGAGGAAAAAACCCAAGTTGCAATATTTTATTTGGTTTTTGCCTAAATTATTTTTATAGTAATAAGCAAAGGGGAGAGTCTAAAGAGCTGTAAAACCTAGCTAGAAGACCTCAATATATTCTATTCATTAAGGAAATTAGATTAAATTTTTAACTGAGAGAAAAGATGACTAATATGCAGCAAGGGAGGAGTTTTCTAAGGATCCAGAATGCAAAATATAATTACATTAAAATCAGAGAAAGCTCATAGTAATGAGTTCCAAAGGTAGAATATAAAAAAGAGTTAAACATGCCTAAAAGTCACACGACTGCTTTGTATCTTGTTGTTATCATGGACTTTCCTTCCTGGAATTATTTTTTAGGAAACTGTCACCTTTCCAGCTCTGTTTGTATTTGGCAATATTCTAAAAAATCCCTTCTTGCCAAACGCAGTGTAAATATACAGCTGTCATCTGTACTGGGAGCCAAAACTAATCTATCAGTGGGGGCTGTCTTTGATGACATTGCACCGTGTAAGCCTAAACACTGAGCTAATGAAGTCAATATTCAAAACAACAACAGCGAGGTCACCACTGGTTTGTTAACCATGATGGCAAGTACATAGGAAATTTCTCAAAGAAGATAAAGTCTCTGCTCTTTTGTTGCTGAATGCTAGAACTGTGCTTCAGCTTCCAGAGAGCTCTGTCTGCTTCAGCTCTCCAATAATGCAATATCTGAGCAAGGGAGTTTCACTAATGCTCTTCCCTTTGCACATGATGATGAGTGAAGTGGGAGGAAAGAACGGGCAGTTGTTCACAGGAAAATGCTGGGAAAGGCTGAGAATCTGGTCATTTCCAATTCTCACTAAAATGCTTTCCCATAACATAAATTAAGAGGGGAAAAAAAAAAAAAGCAGCAAAACTGTTTGGCAAGTTACCTCCTGTTAAGTGCGTTCTGCCATTGGCTGCATTTGTTGGCAATGCTTCTGTTTTGCTCTTCTAAGCATCTAGATTTTAGTGATGGTATAACCCAACATTTTGAACTGAAGGTGAAGCAAATTAGGATATGAAAAGATTTTGTACTTGCTGCATGCTTCCTTAAAGAGAACAAAAAACGAAGCAAAATTTGATTAGGTGTATTAGTAGAGACTTTTAGGGATACTGTCACTTCTGACTGGTTTGCTTTGTAGGACTTAGGGAGCAGAGTGCCTTAATAAGCAAAGGAACCATGCTAATCCCTCACCTCCCCCAGTCTAGCTGCAGCAGGTTCCCAAACACATAACTTTATCTATGTTTTCATGCTCATATAGATGTCTTACTCAATAATTTATGCCCATATAAGTTCACCTGAAAGAAGGGATCTTGCCTCTCTGCTGCTGTTTCAGGAAGCCGTTGGTCTTACTGATCTATATGTTTCCTGCTTACAGGCACTTTAACATGAGGAGCTTGAAATGGATCCCATCAAATTAAAAGGCTTCCCATTCCATTCACACTTTGAGTACAGCATTAACTGAAGTGGGCAGCTGCTTTCATCAAAATCATTATGAGATCACTTGTTCCTTTCTTTCTTGTTTTTGCCTTTTTTTTTTTACCCTCCCAGTATTTGTCTGAAAAAGACTGAATGTTAGAGAAGTAGGGGTTTAGATGAAGTCATTGTTGTGGACATCTGGAACAGAATGTCATCACCATGTTTAGGCAAGACAACAACTCATTTTTATTTCAGTTTTGATTTCAAGTCTACAGCATCCTAAGGAAAACACTGGTTCAATGGTCCAATCTGTTTAGGCACATGGCAGTGTTGAAAGAAAGACAAAACAAAACATAAAATCCTCATTAGGCTCATACTTCTTCATGGATTTTCCAAGAAGGTGGAAGCAGTGGTACAGAGATGATGTTAGAAACCCCAAATACTTGTCAACAATTATGATGTCTTGCAAGTCACAGCACCATGTCTTGCTGTCTGTACAGCTACCATTTTGTCATTTAATAGTGTTTGTTACTGCAACTTTGCATCTGCCAGACTTGGTCAGATCAATCTTTGTACAAAGTGTGAAAAGCATCATTGCTGGAGGCAATTTTTTCGCCTGGGTTGACACTAGACTAAGATTATCTGATTTTGTTTTGTGGGCTTTTTTATATTTTGCTAGATGCTCTGGCACTGTGGTTCAGCAAAGCTGACAGTCGTACTGTTCACTGCAGAGAATAAGGGGAGTTTGAGGTGATATATGCAATAAATAGATAGGAAATGTGATCTTTTTCTTAGCTAATCTGTAGGATTAGTTCTCCTGGGTTGCTGAGAGTAGCAGTGTTATCCATACCACATTTTAAATTAATACTGCATTTTATTAATTTTTTTTATGTCTTGAGAGGAATGATAGGGGATGAAAAATAAAACTTCTTCCATCTTCTCTCTTGAACCTTTAAAAATCTGTCACTGACTTTAATAGTAGTGTTCCCATGGAGATAAGCACAACTAAGTCTCTCTAAAAGGAATAGAACTAATCTGCTTTGAATGAAATATTTTTGCATTTTAAGTAATGTTACTTTAATACATACTTCATTCTTCTCTGACAAAGTGCTCTTTGATTTTTCAGAAAATGAGTAATCAAAATAAAGAGCAAGTTCTATTGTACTCTCTTCCATGGTTCCTTCTCTACAATCGACAATCCATAGATAATAATTTTGTGGTAATGAGAAGTTGAAATCAGAAAATATTCCAATCTCTTCCTAAGATGCAGGCAGAACATAAATAGCATGCAGGAAAAATGCAGTTGTACACTGCCCTAAAAGCAGCAGGAGACACTATGCAGAAAAATGCTTTTACTTCTTCAGTAATGGTGACCTGGCAAGCCATTCCCAGCTGATGGTTCTTTATTATAAATTTCTGAGCACTGTTCAGAAAGGCATAGGTGGGACCAAAATGGCTTCAATTCACAGTATCCTGGCACAGTGAAAAAATAACTGTACCAGCGTCAGCATCAAATATCCTGAAAGACTGCTCCTGATAATTCTCACTTTTCTGTTCAATAAAACCTCTTCCAAAAACAAAGTGATTTTTCTGACAATGTGCAAAGAAGACATTTTGCTCCTATTCATTTGCTATGAATAAAGATTTCAGCCAAGCTTCAGGCTGATCTTGACTGCACCACTGCACATCCAGAGGCACTCAGTCTGGCTTTGCAGACTTACCCCGCCACAGCACAGAGCTGTGCCAAAGCCCTCCATCTCATCTCACACGTTAGCAATTACAGAGATTTGTAGCAACCCTGACAGCACTTCAGAAGAGATGTGGACCTCACAGCACTACAGGCAAGGGTGAATGCTACCCCTGCCTGACTGCCCTGCTCCTAGACACCGCCAGTCCACCACCCACCAGAAATATTTCATCTGCCCACTTGGCACCTCTCTGCTGAGGGCTGGCTCTCTGTCATTCCCCATGTTGATCCCCTTCTTTTTGCGAAGAGTGATGAGTTACTCATCCTCCAGTGGCACACACCTGGAGTTTTCAGAGGTCTGTGGAGGTCATACTGTCTGCAGGAATCAAGGAGAAGGGCAGACAAAAAGCCACGGAGGATTCTGAAGAGATGAACATGCACCAGCTAATTTGGGGATGGGGGCTGTATGGTGACTGGCAATGCCACTAGTAGGGCATTCACCTGGCTTCAGAAGGAGTAGCAGCAAGACTTGCTCTCCAGCTTCAGTGAAGAAGGAAAGGACAACTGCTGGTCCCACACAGGTCTCCAGCCAGCTCTGTAATTGCCAGCTCTCAACCAATATAAAGTTAGCTGCAGCCCCAGCTCTTTAATCTTGTTCTCTTTTTAGTTTTCTCCATTTAGTGTTGAAATGTTCCCCACACTTTAGAGCAACCTGAAGTTCTGAAAATTCAGTCTATAATGAGCTGCTTCAGTTGGGATTTCAGCTTCCCAGACAAGACCAAACACCATGCTGGATGTGTGGGTACAATTCCTACTAACATGGGGGTAGAGGCTGCATCTGCTAAGGTGTGTGACAGTGTCAAAAATCCATTTTATGGCATCATGAATGTCTTATCAAAGCCATTTTCAGAGGTAAAAGACCAGGCAGTGATTATCACGTGGTGCCAGGAGTCCATAGTCCCAGGTGAGGAGGTCTGACCAGCAAACACCGTGGGAGAAACAGCAAGCAAGGATTTCCCAAGGAGCCTCGGGTTTGAGAGCTGCTTCCTTGACATGAGATATAAGAGCAGATGTATGGTGTATGAGGAGGCAGCTCCTGTGGTTATCACTTGTTCAGAGTCTTAGCTCTGATGGAGAAAAGAGAACTTTTCTAAAATTGAAGAGACTGCAGTGGCCATTGCCACAGGCTGAAGGGCTCAGGCCTTTCAGAAGAACATGAAGTTGTGATCTCTCTGAGAGGATCTTCTTGAATATTGTGTACCATTCTGGTCCCCACAATTTAAGAAGGGTGTGAGATCCTTGAATGCATCCAGAGGATGGTAACAGAGCTGGTGAAAGGGCTGGAAGGAATGTCCTATGAGGAGTGGCTAAGAACTTTGGACATGTCTAGTTTGCAGAAAAGGAAGCTGTGGGGTGATGTCATTGCTTTCCACAGCTTCCTGAGAAGGGGAAGTGGAGAGGGAGATGCTGGTCTCTTCTCTGAGATCCAGTGACCTAACACGTGGTTCAAAGCTACATCAGGGAGGTTTAGACTGGACATTAGGAAGCATTTCTTTACTGAGAGGGTGGTCAAATACTGCAACAGGCTTGGACTGCATGATCACTATAGATCCCTTTCTAACAGACTGAAATATTCTATTCCATTCCATTCCATTCCATTCCATTCCATTCCATTCCATTCCATTCCATTCCATTCCATTCCATTCTAAATGGATACTGCTTTTGTTCTTGATATTAAGCAGGAGGTGGGGTGCAATAGATCCTCAGCTACAGTAAATTGCCATGACTTCACTGGAGTCAATAGCAAATTGCAGAGACTCACTCTGTCAATAACTAAACTCCCCAGGGCTGATAGACTCGGTCATAACTTCATTGAAATCCACTGATGTCCATCTGACCCCAAGGTTTTGTTATTGATTATGTCAGGAGTAGGACAAGACCTAAATTTAATTTTGTGATGGTCCAGGAACAGGATACATTATTTCAAAGCATTCATCATTACTGCAGTTAATTGGGGCCTGTCCTGGACAAGGCTGTCTCTTTCAATCATTAAAATGCTGCTTGCTAATCTATGATTTGCCCTGCAGATGTGAAAATCTGCACTGACATATGTAAAGCAGAAGGGCTTTGACTGTTTCAGGTTTGGTTTAGGTGTGTAGTCTATGGTTGCCTCAGGTAATGCTGAGGTACTACTTAATCATGATAACATGATTAAGATGCAAATCCACATGCTAATTTAAATATATTTGTTCTCTGAACCATCCACCTGGGTGTAGTTTCGAAGAGTAAATGCAAAATAGTCACAGCAGGCTTCAGCTCAAGCAGAATCTCAGGGACAGCTTCCAAATGTAATCACTCATTGTCACAGTAAAAAGTTGAAGTCACCTTTTTTAAAAGTCCAGGTGTTACACATGCTCTTCACTGTTTCTGTTACAGAATCACAGAGTGGTTGGGGTTGGAAGGGACCTCTGGAGGTCATCTGGTCCATTCTCCTGCTCAAGCAGGGCTACCTAGAGCCCGTTGCCCAGGGCTGTGGGGTGTATCTATAGGGGTGAGATAATATTTCCAGGGGTGGAGACTCCTCAATCTCCCTGGGCAACCTGTGCCAGTTCTCGGTCACACTCAGGCAGAAAAAGTGTTTCTGGATGTTCAGAGGGAAAGTCCCGGGTTTCCCACTGCCCACTGCCTCTTGTCCTGTCAGTGGACACCACTGGAAACAGTCTTGCTCCATGCTCTTTACACTCTCACTTCAGGTATTTATTTTATTACACATTGATAAGATCCCCTTGAACATTCTCTTTTCCAGGTTGAACAGGCTCTCAACTTTTCCTCATAAGAGAAATGGTCTAGACTCTTAATCATCTCAGTGCTCCCTCACTGGACTTTCTCCACTGTGTCCATGTCTACCTTGTACTGAGGAGCCCAGAGTTAGACACAATGCTCCAGGCTGGGCCTCACCAGGGTTCAGCAGAGGGGATCACCTCCCTCTCCCTGTTGGCAACATTCCTCCCAGCACAGCCCAGGATACCTTCGGCCTGCTGTGCCACAGGGAAGCATTGCTGATTTATGAAATTGCCTTTTTTTCTGGGGCAAATGGGCTTTGGGCAGGAGTGAGGTGATATCGGCCCAGAGCTAGGCCTCACAGTTAGGAGACCTGCAGAGACACTGCTCAACAGGGCTGACAGGGTCTCTCTGAACGTGACGAAGAGTGCACTATGCTGATGGAGTTATCTTTTTAGGTCCTCACTAGTCATGTCCACACATTCATCTTGCCCCAAAACCATCTGGTGTGTTACTACTGTGAAAGCCTCCTCGAGGAGTAGCCACCACTGAGCAAGGTGGTGTGCAGCTCCTGTTGTGGGGTCCTGTTGGACCCCTAGCAAAGCCTGAGGATAGCACTGGCTGGAGGTACACATAGGAATTTGGGGCAGCAACCTAAGGTCTGAGTCATTCTGAGCCCTGGGTGGACAGCTATTCCAGGATTTTGTCCCTGATGGCATGTAGGCAGGCTCATGGATCTAAAGTGCCTGGCTGGTGAGACACAGCCTGGTCAGAGTGGCCATCTCCCTTCTAGCTGTGAGTAGCTGTCCTGTCTCTGTGGGACAGGCCATGACATTGGTGGTGGACTTGGCAGTGTTAAGTCTACAGCTGGACTTAATGAACTGAAAGATCTTTTCCAGCCTAAATCCTTCTATGATTTTAATGCAGTTGGCATGCAGTCACCAGGCTGCAGCTCAGGTTAGACCCAGATGCACTGCAAGGTTATAGCTTGTCCTGTTCTGCCTGCACCTCCTCCTGCCTGCTGCCTTTCCCCTTGAGAAAACTCCTGAGGCTCCAGTGAAGGTTTGCTTCATTTTCACTACCCCGAGGCGGGGCTGTGGGCCTCATTCAGCACAAAGTATGAGCTCTAATGGTGTTTTAATGGCCCTTTCTAGGTAGTGTATGACCCTGCAAAAGGGCTTTAGTATTCCCATGGGCACACAGCTAATCCTTTGGTAGTTTTTGTTTGCAGGCTCCTTTCCTCATCACGCTGAATGAGAGTGGTCAGGTGAAGAAGCCTGGCTCTTTAGACTGCAGGCTGGGCATATGCTGAACATTTCTCCTATAAAAGCCCCGATTTGTATGAAACTCAAATACACATTGGGAAGTCACCTAACAACAATATGTTCAAGTGAACCTTGGAATGTGGAACGTTTTGATCCTATGCAGTTAGCCACCCTCCAAAATATAACATTGCAGCCAGAGGAGTATCGCAGCCATGCAAAAGTTGGGAGAGCTGCAATACTTTCATTTAAAAATGAGCAAAGCCACTGTTTTGTAGCAGAAGCAAGCCAGCTGGATATGCAGCGTGAGCATGTATTGTGATGAGCCTGGGTTATTAGCAGTCACCAGTTTGGAAGTCCTCGGTGAATAAATGTGCTGTTTCAGGATAAAAAAGGGAGCATGGTATCTGCTTTGTCAGTAGTCACTGCAGAAGTGAATGATGAAAAACAGGAACAGTCCATGAAGAACTGCACAGATACATGCTAGTTTTCTCAAGTTTGTCATAAGAAATGGGCAAGAGAACTAAGTGCTGAAATAGAGGAAGAAACCAATCACCTGTTAAAACAGTCCTGGGGCTGTGAATAGTTACAAGGGAATGAGACCTGCCAAGTGTGCCACACCTGGAGATACAATGCAGAACTCCAGAGATCAGGTCACTGTTTATCATATCAATGCATTTGTCAGTAGTGACCCAGGATGAAGAGTGTTCATGAGCTGCAGAACTAAGGAACATTTTTCCAGCGGACCTGTGCCCTGTGCACTAACCATCATTCTTCAACTCATTCTCTGTGTTGTTTCCATAGCAGCACCCCCAGAACTGATCTGTGTCCAGGACTCAGTCCCGTACCTGCCTTTCCCACCCATGCTTCCTATGCCTCTGTCCTCCAGCCCTGTAGTATGCCGAAGTGTTTACCACTTTCTTCTGATTCCTGTCAGTATTTCCAGTTCCCTTTCTGTTTCCCACCTACCTCCTGTGGGCTCACAATAGAGTGCCGCAAGGATCCTGGCTGTACTGGATGCCACACCCAGTAGGTAAGGCCTGGAGTCAGTCTTGCCTTTCTCTCTGGGAGGGTAAAAGTGCAGCTTCTCACTCTCCTCTATTAAATCACCCATTTACACAGAACTTGCAGGATGCCATTTCTATGCTTTTGCCAAATTTGTTAGAAATCGGGTTCCATAGGTACTGGTGCAGAGAGAGCACCAGTCACATAACCAGGAGACAGTTGCTAAGGAATCAGAAACCTGGAACACCAGGCTCCTGAGGAGTTCTGCCTATGAGTGGTAAGAATGCCAAAAGCATAAATACCTGCATGATGAAGAAGTAGATGCAGAACAGACACCGAAATACCCCAGAGGCTTTGAGAAACCCAAATCTAGAAAGGGACGTCACAGAAATGCTAAGAATTTGAGGGTTTGATAGAGTGCTGTATGAGAGCTGTGAAAGATCCTGGTTTCTACAAGATATACCCAACATGGGGAGGATGACACAAAAGCAGCTGAGGATTAATGTGCTGTGTGACTGATTGTTTGCATTCAAAATCCAGCTCAACCTCTTGCAGAGCCATATGATATTGCTGAAAGTGGGTACAAAAAGCTGACAGGATGAAGCAAAAGATATTTCTTTTGTGGCTTTCTGGACATGATGGGGCAGAGTAGGAGTCCTAACAGCATGTGAGCATTTTACAAAAGTGGCAGTGAAGGGAAGATAGGAAGTGGGAGTGAGTCCGATAAAGAAGAAAAATGGAAGCTTTTAGTTCTAAAGAATTCAACTGCAGGAAGGCTGAGGAACACTTTAATGAGGTTCTTAACAGAGAAGTGGGCAAAGGTGAAGAGTAAGTGGTCATTTTCCAGATAGCTGAGCTGTTTGCAGCAGGATTTTGAAAAAAAAAAAATAGAAAAAAGAAAAAAAGAAAAAGCAAAGATGCAAAAGACACTTGGAAGGCTCAGGCCCAACAAGGGAGCAGGGCGCAGAGTGTTCCTGCAGAATTACTAAAAAATGGGTGGTAGAGAGAACATGAAAGCCTTTACAAGCTATTTTTACTGGCTAGGGGGATTGAAACAATAGTAGAAGAGTAGAGACTGTGACCTGAATTGCATGCCCAGTTTGGAGAAGGGAGGAAAACAAGACTGTGGGAACATCAGAAGGTGCTCTTTAGGGTTTTTAAAATGTAACTGTGATGTTCAAGAGAGCCAGACCCCTCATGCCAGGGTGCTAGCCAGGCTTTCCCAAACACAGGACTCAAGATAGTCCAAGTCAGTCTTGCTGCTGACATCCCTGAAGGCCTTTCAGTCTGTGCCCTGATCTGAATCAGCAGCTCTCTGGATTCAGGCTGGACAGACACAGGGACACATGAGGCAGGTACTCTCTCCCTGACTGCTGAGGCTGTGCTATTAATATGTCTTCTTGTGCCTGTTTCTGCATGGCCTGTGACTTTCTTCTCTGTCTCTCAACACTTGTCACTCAGCCACAAACACTACCCAGACAAAACCACACTACCCAGAACAGCTGAATTCCTGAGCAGCCTCCCCTATATGAAGCATGTTTACTTCATCCTAAAGATTCCTTAAATGGAAAAGCAGAATTGAAACCTACCATAGCTCATGAGATTTAACACAGTCCTAAAGCATCATTTGTGGCACTACTGCATTTGGTTTGTGCTGCAGTCTCAGCAAAATGCACCTACCACAGGCTATATGGCACAGATTCTGCATTCTGTACCCCCAGCAACAGCATTATTTCTCCCAGTTTTATTGCAGTGACATACAACACTGATGAGCTCAAAACTTTTCTGAATAGGACTCAGAAGTACTTGGCAGTGTATTGCATGACAGTGCTATTTGCAACTTGGCACTTCTCCCTGATTTATTGTTTCACATTAGTCATCAACTTTAAAACCCATCTCTCCTTTATTGGCTTCAGGTCAGAGACTGATGCCCTGATTCACTTTGAGAAGCACCCAACTCTGCAAATATTCCCATTGACATTCAAGGATCTCCCGTTCAGTTTGCGGAGCAGGTGGTTATGAAACTATCATTTGCTTTTCCATGAAATATAACCATGTTAAAAAAATTCCAGTATGTAATTTTCACAGTCACCTTTCAGATCAGAGCTGTATTGCACACATGCCAGCTCCCTTCCTGCTTATTAAATCTGACTCTTGTCTTAACCTGAAAATTTTGTAACTAATATTTCAATATCACAACATAGCCATTTAAAAATACAAGATATTACAGATAATTGAAGTCTTAAAATCAAATGCTTACTGGTGCTCACATCCCAGCCTCCCATCATAGGCTGCTTTTAAGCCAGTTGTCTGTCTAACTCAATGCTTTACTGCATTATCATACCACAGCCAGTAGTCAATTAATCTTTAACTTTTCTCTTTATGAAGTGCTTTTAAAAATCTTGGCACAAAATGTCTTCTCTATTTTCTCTTACTATCATCCCACTAACAGCTCTGAAATATTGCAGTGAATTAGTTATGCAAGACTTCTTATCATTTCACATCATCTGTCTCATCATTGCAAATAAGGCACTGAAGCACTGATTTACCAGGACCTGTCTCAGATTACTGCATCCTTCAGAAACAACAGTGTTTTCTTCCTAATGCATGTTTATGTTGGGTTTCCCCCACCCCTGCTCTATTTGACTGCATTTTTTTTAAACTGAAATTTATGGAATATTGTCTCACTGAGAGGATTGGTTCAAGTATTTTTGAGCTCTGCAAGTTCTACACTGGCTTGCCTTTTATTGCCTCTGATGCCTTTCACCTTATTTGCTGGGCTGGCTGGCAAGTTCAACCAGCTCTGCATCCCCAACATAAAGAAAAACCAACAGATTCTGCAGGTTCTGTAATCATTTCCCTAAGCAGAGCTGCTGAAAGGCTGAGGAACACCAGCCTTCGTCCTGGCAGCATATCATTGCTTAAGCACACTTTGTAGGTACTTCAACTGCTGGGACATATGGTGCAAAATATGAGCCAGCAAATTATTTCCAACTCTCATGGTCTTTAAGGCCCTGAGATACCTTGTTCAGCAGCCTGGGCTGCAGCAAGCACATCACACGTTCTGCGGCATATTCCTTCTCCCTGACTTACATCCACTTCAACAGAAGGAAAACAGTAGCAGTGGATTGATTGCCATACAGTTCCCACCTTTCAACACAGAAGGCTTTATTTTAAATTTACATTTACCCTTTATCTTGTACCTTGCTTGTACTTGTCATGTCAATAGTTACCAGGTAGGAAAAGGAAAGGAATGCAACCTCAGATAACCTAGCTAACAAATGTCATGGACTAATTTTTACTGAAGGAGTTTTTCCACTTTGAAATGACTCAGCAGGAGCTGCCACAAAATCTTCACATATTTTAATTTTTTTTTAATAATAGTAGAATAAATAACAAGTTATTATCCTCAGGATAAAAATATAAACCAAACCCCAAAGATTTTCTTTAGCTTGCTAGTAAACCTGGCAGTTTGCTGTTCCAACAAAAGCAATATATCTAGGAAAGCAGCAAGTACAATTTATTCACGCTTGACCTGATGTGAATATCCAAGGATGCAGAGTGATCTGAGTTAGTTGAAGGCTCAAGCAACTTATTCCTTGCTTTTAGAACACTACAAAGTGGATGTAGTACCCTGAAACGGCTTTTACAGGCAGGACACAGCCAGGCCTGCCCAGCAGCTGCCCGTAGCACTCATGAGCTTAGCCTTTGCTTTAGTGCAAGTGCTCCCACTTATTTCCCTCAAAGCTGGCCAGGCTCCATCATACCTGGTAAATTGTCAATCCCCTTCTCTCCAGGCCTCTGGCACAGCATGCCACAGCACACTGCTGGCAGCCAGAATTTTGGTGTACGTGGCTGCCACACTGTGCTAGCATGCAGAGGTGGGCTGCAGCCCACTGCTCACCTGGCTGAGCCTGGACTGGCCCAGCCACCAGAGCCTCTCCTGGTTCCCCATGGGCTGTGTTGGCTGAAAGAGCCTTGTGCTCCTGTTTTGGAGAAGCAGGAGATGCCAGCCCAGCCTCTGTTGCTCATTGCTGGCTGTCACTTTGCCACACTGCAGCAGCAGGTCTGGTGCTGCAGGAATCCCCTGAGCCCTGGAGAGCTTGGGGCTGTGCCCTCTGGTGTGCAGACCAGTGCATCCTCCCTCCCCAGGCCATGCTTTCTACACAGGTGTCTTTTACTTCAGCCTGAGGAGAGCAGCAAAGGAAACCAAAGCTTAAAACAAGCCTCTGGAAGGGAAGAGACTGTGGGCTGAGGTCCCTGCAACACGGTGACCGCTGCAGCCAGCAAGGGCAATGCTCACAGCTCTGCTCCTTCTTGGGAGACACTACTGAGAGCTGGCATGGCCGCATGAGCTCATGACCCCACTCCAGTAGATATCCTTGAGGACCAAGGTGTAACCCAGCAGGCACTCTAGGCCATTTTTTCTGGTCTGAGGTAAGATGTGCAGATGTGGAGAAGGGAGATGGGATGATCCAAGTCACCTCATGGCCAGCGCACCTTGTGAGGATTCCTGTGCACATGAAGGGATGATGGTTGGTGCCTGTAGAAATGGAGGAGGCAGGGCAGCTGTGCCTGGTGGGGCCTGGGCTTAAGACCAGCCTCAGTCTCCTGAGACACTCTCTGCTTGACTAGGGCTCACTCAGTCAGAGCAGAAATCCAGTCTGGGCAGCCAGATGTGCCCCCTACTTCTCCTCCTCTTTGGACATGGAGAAGTCCTGCAGTATGTGCACATACATTTGTGTGTGACATGGACAAGCCAGATTCCTGGAAATATTTCAAACATGAATCCAAGCAGTCAAAATCTGGAAGTAGACATAAAAACACACAGAAGAAAACATACAGAAATACACAGAAAATACCTAGTCAAGAAAGATACAGAGGGGAGTAGTTTTCAATTAAATACCACTTAAAATTGTGATGATTACTTCACAAAAGGGCCAGCAATTTGGTCTTACACTGCAACAGTCACAGTGTTAGAGCACAAGAGGGATGCTGGGAGTGAGGACTTCCGTGTAGCTGAGTCATGGTGGTGAGAAAGACAGAGGAAAATAGAAAGGTGGGCTAGACCCTCAGGCTGTGGTTGGACAGTGCCAGACCTCCAGCACATGATTTCCTCCTGCTGCTCGCTCCTGTGTGAGCTGGGTGCATGGTGCTCTGTCTCTGCACTCCTGCTAGCATGGTTCTTTGTAGCTCCTCCAACCATTTTATGGTAAGACCAGGCAGGGACAGGAGTGGAGGGGACAGAAACAGCTGTCATGTCTCAGGGCCATGTGGGAAGCGAAGAGGGGCAGAGACGGACCTGTAAAAGCACCACTGCTGGGGCAACGTGTCCTGCATTCTCAGGGTTGATGAGATGGTTTTGTAGAGAGGTGAAGCACAAGGTGTTGGAAAATATCTGGGTTTTCTCCCCCTAGGAGACAGAGAACAATCTGAGATTAAACTGAGAGAGTTGTTTCGTAACAATTGGAGTGACAATTAGTGACAATGGCAGGCAGCTGCTGTACTGTGACCGTGGGTTATTAAGCTAATCATAATTGTCTCCCTGTTACCTTGTGCTCCTCCCTGTCTGTATGGGGCATCCATCTGTTGTCGCTCATTCTGTAATTAAACCGGAAGCTCTTTGGGGCAGGGACCATCTTTTCATTATGTCTTGCACAAGGGGGTCCCAATCAGAGCCTCTAGCTGCTACTCCAGCACAAATAAAGTGGCAGTAAATAAGGGAAAATACTCTACTCCAATTTGAATGCCAGTTACAGCTTAGAAAGAATTACTGTTAATGAGATGCGGTTTGTGAGAGAGAAATGTGCTTCATCAGAGGAGAGACGTGCTTTGGTGCTGGGGAAGGCTCGGGGGTCACAGTGAGACCAACCCTCCTGTGACAAGCAGTGTGCCAGCTCCAGCACCCGGTGAGAAGGCAAAACCTTTGCTTCCAGCCATTGGTGGAGGAGGCACGAGGGAATTTGCCACAGGTTGTGTATCCTCTGAGTCAGGGAGGATCCCATCAGCTAGGGGAAGCCAGGAGCCATGACCCTCCCTCTCTCACAGCCTCGCTCCCTGGAGCTGTATAGCCCATGCCTGTGTGTGGGCAGTGGCTGGATCCTCTGCTCCGCTGGGGACACCAGAGTCAGGACAGGACACCAGGAGCCTTAGTGTCAGGCCAAAATAGGGGAAAACAGCCCATCTAAGCAAGGCACGCAGTACAGCCCCTTGGTCCAGGCAGAGCGCCACACATCTCTTTGTGAAGGATCCTTTCTAGGCCCCTACAGAAGTGTATTCACTGCTGCATTAGCAATCTGCTGCAGAGGCAGAAAACAAAAGCCCACGCTGCCGGTTCATCCTTCACTGGGCATCTAGCTTTCAGATGTGTCAGTGCTCTTATTTTATTTGGAGCTCTTGAAGGCTGGGAGTCCACACTCTACAGAGCACCCTGAGGGGCCAGGACCCATCCATTCCCCCAGCACCGCTTGCAAGTGCAGCAGGACGCGGTTCCACACCGAGCACGGCCCATTCCCGGCACTGCCGGCAGCCCCTCAGGCATCCCCTCGGAAAACAGGGGCTGCCTTTGTGATCGCTCCCGCTCCCTGCAAAACAGCTGAAAAAAACCTTCTGCTGCCGTAAGAGAATATTGCCAACCCGCCCCTAGAGCGCGGCGCATGTTATGAATATTAATAGTCAAGGCTCGGTGGAAAAAATAACCCGAGTGCCCTCTAGTGACACGGGATCGGAGCCGGGCCGGGCTGCTGGGCCTCGGGGGCTGCCTGAGGGGGGAGCTGGGAGCCCAGAGAGGTGATCTGGGGGAAAGACCCTTGCAAGGGTGAGGATCTATGAAAATAACTCGTGGCCTTGTTATTGTAGCGTGCTGGAAGCCCTATTTGTGGCAGCCGTGCAGCCTGGGGTATGAGTGTACAAGCACGCTGGGCATGTACACAGCCCACTGGTAAAGCTACAGGCACAGCCCCTGACCTGCCTTTTCCCATGTTCTCTGGTTCTTCAGCTTTTTCCTGCCTTGAATTAATAAACTCCTGCGTGACATAATATTTTCCATGGAAACCAGTGACAGAGTCACAGACAAATGTTCATCGCAGTTCTGTCATCAGCTGCCCTTTCAAATAAATGAGGTAAGCGAGGGGATGGTGACACCTTACCTCAGCCCTCTCCCCCTGCCCCTACAGCAGCAGAGCTCTGAGCCAAAGCCCACTGCCCTGAGCCAGAGGTTTCTCTCCCCTCCCTCCCTCCCTCCAGCCCTGCACAAAGCCAGGGTGATGAAATCTCTGTTCCTCCAGCTCTCCCCTGCCTGGGGACCATACCTGTCCCTGGCAACTCCCTGTCTTTTATCGTGGCATTGCTGTGTCTCTCCACCCACACTTGTGCAACTGCAGTAGGCTCAGGTGGGAGCCTACCTGTTCCTTGGCTTCCTGGTGAAAATCCATTTACTGGATAAATGAAATGAAGAGACACACAGCTGAGGAAACTGCTGGTGTCTTCAGCAGGCAGGCAGCTGGACTGGCACTGCCATTGCTAGGAAGAGGGAGCTGGTTCAAATGGGCAGCCTGATTGCCAATATATCTTCCTAATTCAATGTGGCTGCTTGGAATAGAAATAAGCTCTCATGCAATAATGCAAATTATCATTGTAAGTCAAATAACAATAATAAATAGCTAGGGTGATAACGCTGATTGTAATGATTGTATTTATTGTGGCAAAGCAAGAAAAAAACAAAATGCCACTGATCTGATCCCATAAGCTGTCCTTGGCCCATACAGGGTGCAATCCCAACACACAGCCCTGCACAGTGACAGTAGGTGGGGGATGTTCACATCAGCCACACATGGGGCCTTGGGAAAGTTTGCAGGTTGTGACCTGTTCAGTCAGAGATTCTGGACTGTCTAATGCTTCCAAATATTCTGATGATTTTGTTTTAAAAGCAATGAAAGCTTGAAATAAGTGAGAGCTGAGTGGATTATTACTTGGCTTTAGACTGCTGAAGGATGAGGCTTTTAATATGCATGGCCAGTTTGCAGAGCTTTTCTCTTCCATTGCTCTTTTGCAAAGCATTTAAAGATATTGACTTAGAACTATAAAGCAAACTCTCAAACATTAATTCCAGACAAAAAGCCTTTTTTTCCCTGGGAACTCTGATGATTGGGAAGACATGTAGCTAGTAGCTGCATTTGATTTACAAAGGAGTAGTTCTGACCCCTTGAATATTGCAGATGCCTCGTGAATATGATTTTTCAAGCCCTGACTACCTGTCAGGAGCCAGGGCAACTTCTGTGACTTCTGTGACAGCATGACTGCTGTGACTGCTGTGACTGCTGTGACAGGATGTTATCCTGGAGGAGGACCCCAGGGTGGGTCTCTTGGGGGTCAGGAGTGGGGGCCTGTCTCTTCCCAGCTGTGGGACTGCACAACCGCACTTCCCCACGCTTCAGCTGATGCTGGCTGCAGCCTGCATTGCACTGCAGAGGAACAGGCAATCACTCCTGCATGTCTCAGTCCATAAACCAGCTCATAAATCACCGCAGCAGCCCAGGGAGGGGACAGGAGCTTGTGATAGTATTTCTCCATCATTTCCAGCCAGAACCCTCTTTCCAAAGTGCCATTTTCCCCTCCCTTAAATCCAAATTTAGTGCTAAAGATCCTGCTTGCTGCAGCAGAAGACCATAACCATGCCCTCTAACCGTGATGGGGATATTAACCACAGCTCTGTGTTGTAGCTGCAGCAGCAGGAGCTGTGTTGGTAGGGCTTCTGGCTGGTCTCTGCCTGTCAGAGGCTATGTCCTTCTTTCTCCCTCTGTAAGACTTAACAAACAAGATTAATTAATTGAGGAATAAGATGCCACATTTCTGCCTGTGACTGGACTTCTCAATCTGACTAACAGCAAACGCTCCTCCAAGTCAGCAGCCCTGAGTTCCTGGGGAGTGTCAGAGCTTCCAGCACTCAGACTTGCTGCAGACCAAATCCCAGTGCCACTCCTGGTTTCATGCAAGCTGACATGTGAGCACAAGCCTGGGTGTGGGATGAGCAGGGAATCCAGCTCGCAGCCACTGGCTCCCCTAGGTAGTACTGCATTTATAGATTTAATGGTTCAGCCCTTCAGTTTGTCAGATGTAGGCCAAAACAGTTTTCTTTCCATACCTTCCCCTTGAAAATAATTAAGAAAAAGCAAGTTTTAAAAGGAAGGCAAGGTAACTTTTGTGTTGCATCATAAGATTGGCATAACACCAAAGTCATGCCATTTTCCCTCTTGGTTGTGAAGCCTTCCTCCATCCAGACCCCAGGGTCTGCCTTGAAGTTATTCACCCTGCCTTGTCCTCTCCTGGCCACTTTGCTTCCCCTGGTTAGGCAATATTCCCCTGGGTAGGCTGATTTGTGTTCTTAGGCTGCTTGTGGTTACACTTTTGCTTTCCCCCCTCAACAGCTACTAGGAATCCCTTCCCAAATCTGCCTATTGAATGCAGAGGTCTCTCTTAAGTCTCTCTGGTCTCTCCAGAATTTTCTAACAGCGGTTTTGTGGTGAATGAGGAGAAATGGAGAGGAGTTTAACCATGGGCAGCAAAGGGCCTGGTTTTGCTGTTCCCCTCTGCTTTTTTGCATATTGCAGTCTCCTGTCCCGTCCTTCGGCATGAGGCACTGGGGGTCAGAGGGGACTGTCCCTTGGAGAGTGTTTGCACAGCCCTTCACCCCCATGACCCACCAAGGAGCCCCCCAAGGAGCCCTCAAGGTGCAGTGAAGGTTGCATGCACACCCAGTAGGTTCAGAGGTGCCACCAAGAGGGTCTCAGTGCACAGCCATAGACAAAGTCCCACCACTGCAGGGCAAGGAAAGCATGTGCTTGTGTCTCCCTGAAGTACAGGTGGTTTTCTTTCCAGGGAACAGGCTAGACAGGACTTTGTTCAGCCATTTTACGTAATATTAAGTTGAAAAATAAAGGAAAAAACCCCTAAAAGTAAGCTGAGTTTGAACCAGGATCAGTGCTAGAGTGGTGAATAAAAGTAAGCACTTTACCCTTCCTGGGGCTCCAGGCACGTGGGGGGGAATAAGTAAATTTACTGCCCAAATGAGAAGTGAATGAATTTCATTTACTTGCCTCACCTTTACTCACCTTTGATGAGCAGAATCAAAATCTCTGCCCTTCCTGAGCTTATGGAAACAGCACAAAGATGGGCAAGGCTTCCTCAGGACCCTTAGGGTCCTGTGATGTCCCCTTCTTCCTCCTGTCTGCCCCTTCATCTGCTGATCAAAAACCTGAATTCATAGAGACTGATCCTAGGCTACGAACTATGTCTTCACTCATTTCTATTATACATCAAGAGAATATCTGCTCATCTGGAATAAAAATAGATCCAACAGCAAAGGAATCAAAAGGCAGAACTCAGCCTAGGCAGCAGCCTTTCTCCAGCTGTGAGACCAACACCCAGCCCCTCATTGCTGCTCCTGGGCAGTAAATAATTCCTACTGAAGACAAAGGAGATGGAGAGTGACAAACAGAGGACACATGCTGCTTCATTTAGCAGCACATCCCCAACTCTAACTGCACTGAGTGGCCATGCCACTGGCAGGCATTTAACCCTCTGATAAAAGCATGTGCTAGGAAGGGGCTTGCAGGCTGCCAGGATGGAGGTAGCAGCAACATGAGTAGCTGCTCTCTCTGGCAAATGCTGGCAAACAAATGTCACACACCTTCTGTTATGTCTGAACCACACAGGGCTCTGACAAGGGATGGTCAGCATCAGGAACAAGGGCAAGGAAAGGGGTTTGGCAGCTGCTGGCCTTGCAAGGGACTGTGTGTGCCTCAGTGCATTTGTTCCAGCAAGGGTCAAATCCAGTGTCTGAAGACTGCAGTGGGAATCTGGCAGCTGGACTCCACGGGAGCCAAAGTGCTGCTTTAAGGTAGTAGCCTGAGCCCCCTGACATGGCCAGCTCTGTGCTGGACCCCATGCCATCAGCACTGAGAACATGTCTCACACAGGTGGCTCTGACAGCAGGAGCAGGGTCTTCTTTCCCATCTCATGATGGCATCTCATGAGAGATGGGAGGCATCTCAGCATCAAGTGGAAAGGGTTTCATGTAGCAGTGGCTGGGCAGTGGCTGGTGCTGTGCTGTCTGAGGTCAACCCTCTTCTCTGATGTCAGTGGTGCTTTGGAAGGATCTGTTGGTGAAAAAGACCCAGCACCAAGGGATTATGAATGAAAGCTGAGTCTTTCTGTTCACCTCTCTTACCTCCTACACTTCTTTGATAGTTCATTGAAGTGGTTGGAAAGGCATGCTTATGCTGCACTCAGTCCAGCACCTTGTACTGTCTCCTTTTTTACAGTGAGGTTGGTGAAACAATTGAACAGGTTGTCAAAAGAGGTGATAGATGCCCCATCCCTGGAAACATTCAAGGTCAGGTTGAACAGGGCTCTGAGCAGCCTGATCTAGTTGAAGATGTCCCTGGTCATTGCAGGGGCTTGGGCTGGATGACCTTTAACAGTCCCAATCCAAAATATTGAATGATACCAGGACAGCTCATGTGCAGTTGATGTTACGGAGACCTGGACGACCAGACCAAAGGGACACCAAACTTTATTTTCTCTGTCAGCTGTGAACTACCTTGCTATCTAGTAGTGAAATTCCATCATGATGGGGAAACCCTCCAGTCTGAATGATACCATTTCAAAATAGCTTTGCTTTGTTTTCCAAAGCTTTCAGACATTTCTAACACATGCAATCCTTGCAAAATTTTCTGAGAAAGTGACAAGTAAACAGTGATTCTCAAAGAGAAAGAACGTGTGCTTTCCACTTCACTTACACCCTTTGTACCGTGAGGCAGAGGAGCTCTTGGATCTATTGGCAGGGCGTGCTCCTCCTTGCTAAATGCTCCAGTAAGCCCAAAGGAACCCAACCAGTGAGAAGGGAAAGGCAGACACATCACCAAACGGTATAATTCTCCATAAATTTTCAGTACCTAGTGACTTATGTCTCTGAATAAAGCACATCAAGCATATTGGATGGCTCAGTGGCTGTTCTACACCACAACGTTTTCTAGCTCCTTTGTCACATACTGTCACTAAATCTCATGGAGTATCTCACAGGAAAATGAGGTGGAATTGAAATAAATAGGCCTGAAGGCAGCTCCAGGCTTGTGGGTGTTTAATGTTTAAAAGACTAGGAAGCATCACTTCAATTCCACAATATCCATTTGCCAAAGAACTGTTTCAGAAATGCTATATGCTGTGTTATTATTTGTGTTGTTATCAGGCCTTTGATTCAAATTTTATCAGGCCTTAGATTTCAATTTTACAAAAACAGTACTTCTTTGAATCTGACACTTTACCACCAAGAGATTAAGAAATTGTCCTTCACTGGGCAGCTTATGTTTGAAATATGGAGAACAGATGAAAGGGGAAAAGAAAGATATGGAAAGGTTCAGTTACCTGCCTGAATTCATACAGTAAAGCATCAGACTCTAACTCACAGCCCTGGGGCTGCAGGGACATCCTGATCCTCACCCATGCTTTAGGTGGCATGGCTCGTCACTCTTCGTGTCTCAGAATGAGTTATGGAGTAAGAGATACAGCTGGGACTGAAACACGAAAGCATGAGGGGAAAGAATAAAAGGAGTGAATGATCATATTTTCAGCTGTTTTGGCTTCACAGGGATGAAAGGAAGAGGTCAGCTGGCAGAAATAGACAGCAGTGCTGACAGTGCCCTGGCAGAGAACAGTTTGGAAGGTGTCTAGAGAGAAGCAAGAGAGGGGAAAGGACTGCCAAGCAGGTGTAGGGTCATGGCTGGTGAAAAGGGAGGTGAAAGCTGGGGTGGAGTGGGTGAAGAAGGGGCAGAGGAGCATGCAGACAGGCTGCGATCAAGGAGGAAGGTGACAGCTCTCTGAAAGTGCTGCAAGCTGAAGACTTAGATGAAGATTTAAACCAGGTTGCAGGGTAGATGGAGGCTCAATCCCATGGGACAGAGGGCAGTAGCAGCAAAAGGAATTGCAGCAACACATCCAGCAATACAGCTACTGCAGACTTCAGCTTCAGGAAATGCAGGAAAGGGCAGAGAAGTGACAACTATGAATGATCTTTTTGCTTGGGAGAAAGCACATCTGTCCCTAAAACTGGTGTTTATGAAGTCATGAAGGCAGGAGCATTAAACTCCTCTTGCTGGGGACATGAACACAGCTGGGAAGCCAACACAATCTGGAAAACTCGAACTACTGCCTTTTACCTGGCAGCCGGGTGCCTCAGCCCAAACTCCAGTTGTGTACCCCATCCACCCGGGGCCGCAGGACAGCCGGGAGGGCAACGGGGTCCCGGGGCGGGGTTCCCCGAGGCAGGGGCTGAGAGGCGGCCGGAGTTGTGCTGTTGTGCTGTTCGGGAAGGCCCACGAGAGGGAGCCAGGAGAAAAGCAAAGCCGCGGAGCCCCGTGTCCCGCCCGGCCTTCGCGGGGAGGATGCGTGGGGGCTCCGCGAGGTATCCGGACCCTCGCATCCCGTGGCCACACCACATCGAGCCAGCTGGGGCTGGCCCTCCAAGGGTTAACAACACACTTACACGCGTGAATACCCGAGGGAAAGATTCTGTAGGTAGCCTTTGCCGTCAAAGGCTAAACCTGACATAAGGGGCAGAGCTGGTCGCGTCTGGTGCTCGCCCCTCTTCCTCCTGCTGCTCTGCTTAAGGAGTTCAGAGAAATGGGCCTTCGCCACGGCAAAGTGACACCATCTCAGCCCCGTCGCCTTGGCCCCGCTCCCGGTGCCGGGGACAAAGTGTTGGGAACGGTCCCGTCAGCCGCCCCACAGCCGGCATCTTCCCTGACACCGTGGGGGAAGGATGAGGAGGAGAGGGAGAGAAAACTCAGCATTGATGGTGTTGATGAAAGCTGCTTTCTCAGCACCCACTGAGTTCTTCACCTCATAACTTCACTGGGAAATAAATGGGGCTTGGAATTGCCCAGGGATGATCCTTTGAGCTCTAAGCTCCCAAGGAAGGCGAGCACATGCTTGTGTGAAGCCTCTGTTCAAGCACATTTCTGAGTCTGGTTACAGAGCTGAGCATCTTTCAGGGGGAGGTCTGCACCCAGAGGAGGTATATCCACTTATCTGAGGATATGTTCTTGTGTTGCTGAAGTCTGTGGGAAGAGGTGGTGTTGGCCCAGGGAGCAGGGAGGACAGCAGTGCCTGTGAACCTCCCTGTGAGGGCTCTGAAACGCCTCCTGAGCCGCAGCTGGGAAGCAGCAGCTCAGCTGACCAGAGTGAGGAACTCTTGAGTCTGCACTGAAACCACATGCAGAAATTGTCGTCCTAAAAAGTGGCTACAAAGGTAAAATACAGCCCCTACTGAAAGGCAAATTAGTAGCAGGCTCCGTCTAGCAAGTGTTGAGGGAAAGTGTACAGGGCCTGTGTTGTTATTCCTCTCCCAAAGCTTCCTACCACACTGAGAGAGGCACAGTCAGGGCTGAATAAATAATACATCATCATTTTCAAGTCCCAGAGAGGTGACTTGGAGGCAGTTCAAAAGTTCAGTGAATTATCAGTTCCCCTTGGGTTCATTATTTCTTTTGCAAAGGATGCTATCAATCTCTATAACTCACAAGCTACCAAAAATAATAATAAGTAAAAGATCATTATGTTGAAATATGTGTTGTAAAGCAGCATAGCAATTGGGAAGATTAATTCAGTCTAGAAGGGGCAATAGCTGCTGGCTAGAGATGGGCTGGACACCAATTACTTCTCTCACTCATTACTTCCATGGACAGAGATTGGGAAAACACCTGCAGTGCATGAATAATTCTCCTTGAGTTAATATGCTTTCAGTGCTGATTAACTCTATTTATACCTCATCTATAGTGATGCAAGCAATGTGATTCATTCCTTTATTTCTGTAACTCTCTGGTAAATGGCATTTATTTGCCACCTCTGACCTCCTCATGTGCATGCTGCCCATTAATCCGTCTCAGCCTGGGCTGCTATGACATCCCAGGCTGTTCAGTAGCCATCAAACAGCTGCTCATCATTTTCTTACCTTCATTTAAAAACACCCACTCTGCTACAAAGATGTGGGTCAAGGGAGAAAAGAGATGGGACATTTCACTATGATGATGGAGGGGTGGTATATATTTGTGCACATGATATTTGGTCCTGTAGGCTCTTTGTCCTATAGAGAAACCTCAAGGTACTTCTGAAGAAATAATGATCAAATGTGATGTGGTTGGAGAATTTAGCCATGAGTGACTTACAGCTGGAAGGTAAGGCACCCTGGCCATGCTTCAACAAGCAAGGCATGACCAGCTTGAAATCAGATGCTGCCAGTGGTGTCACTGAGAACTAGCCTGTGTCATGGGATTACTGGAATTAGTAGTGGAATTGTCTGCCTGGGGAGGTGGTCGAGTCACCATCCCTGGATGTGTTTAAAAAAAGATTGGATGTGGCACTGGTTGATGTGTTAGGGCATGGGTTGGACTGGATGATCATGAAGGTCTCTTCCAACCTAGTGATTCTGTGATTTTTCTTCTCCACTGTGGGAATACAGCTAGAGAGCCGAGCTGGGAGCACTGCTCAGCTCATGACAGAAATGGACATGTTAGCATTAGTAGGCCGCAAGCCTTGGCAACCGAAAGCAGAAGTTTGAGAAAGGAATGTAGGAGACAGCAATGTGCTTGGTACGATACGTGCTCAGCAAGCAGAACTTAGATAAGACAGCACATACCTGTGTTAGTTAGTACGAGGCATAACTTAAGCAATGTACTTGGCAATATTACTAGTTATATAATGAAAAGGTATATAAGCTCAGCTAGGTGTATCAATAAACAGCTTCATGTGCACAACCTATGGAGTCCATGTCTCTTTGTCAATCGTTGTCAGACTCCACTTCTGTTTTTTGGGTTTATTTTAATTTTTATTTCCCTAGTTTCTGCTCTGAGTCAGGGCTACAGGGTTCATGACCTAGGGCTTACTTTTGAAACACATTATGGCCAAACACTGTCTCCTGAGGCCGGCAGGATGAAGTCTGCAAAGAGACCTTGAGTGTATGAAATATTCTTGCTTCTCCCTATCACTACCCAAACCCAGCAATAAAACTTGTTTTGACCTGGGATGTGAAGTAAAAATATCTGACAGCTTGCAAGAAGTAGAGAGGTTCTTTTGCTCTGTTGGAAGTGGAGATGCATTGCCCAGTGGCTGGTAGAATCCCTCACATTCACAATGGCAGCACAGACTCCAGTCTCAGAGAAAACTGGGGAAGTTTGACTTCTGTTTCATCGTTTAACCATCCTTGCCAAGAATACTTTTTCTTTTACATATAATATCTTATTTTTCACATATCTTCCATGCCATCCTAGATCTACCACTTGGGACCCGCAGCATTTCCCATAACCTAGGCTTGTCCTATCTGTTAAGCCTTGCCCATGTTCTCCCTACAGCACAAACATGCTTTTCTGGTGTGGGACAGGCTGGATTCCCTGGAGGACCTGAAATACCTCTTCTAATACCTGATTCCCACCACTGAGTCATGAATCTTTTTCCTCTGACTTTCTGGGGGCAGGTTCTTCATTTGCATTTTCCTTTGATCATTGTTTTAAATCTTGAGGGATTCAGCTGCCTGCTCTGTTTATCTTGCTACCCTTTCTTCTCATTCAAAGTCTCCAAACACCTTCCCTAAGAATAAGATAAAAGCTTGCACTGAGACCCTGCCTGTTTCGTCTAATTCCCTAGCCTGCCTGGATCTCCTCACTGGCCTCAGCAGGCTTAAATGTCATTGTACTTTTGTGTAGATGCTTCAAGATAGCTCACTGTCCTCCTTCTCCCTACATTTCAAACCACACTTTTATTTCCAGTGTGTCCAAGGTATTTTTTCTCAGTAGAGACCTGTGCTTAGCAGGCCACTCTGCTCTCATGGCACTTCAGAGCCAGCCCTGCCCAAGCCTTCGGTGAAGAATTTGTTGCAAATGGCTTCCTGCCACTGATGGTTTTGGCTCAGGTGCTGTTTCTGCTGCTGCTTTTTGTCATCATCTGGTACTCATCGAATTATAACTGGACAGTGTGGGGGAGTTTGAGGACAAAAGGGTCAGAGCTGGCAAGGGTGGATTAAATCCACCAGTTAAACCAGTTTGTGGTGGCCAAGACTGGGACCTGCCACTTACTCCCGCCCCAAGCAGCTCAGTGCCTCCTGCTAGCGTGAAACAGCCCCAAGTCAAATGAGGACACATTGCATCTGGAGATGTTCTCTGCCTCCAGAAGATCAGCAGGATTTCAAAGGCTTAAGTAAGAAAGAGGAAGGCCCTGAAAATGAGCTTTCATAGCTCCACTGTTGTGTTTTGGCTTGGCAGAGTGATGTTTCAGGCCAAGGTAAGGTCAGATAACTGCTGGCAGAACATCGGGTGGCCAGGTCAGACTTCATCAAACAACACTGAGATCTGGACTTGAGAAAAATACTGTAATTTGAAAAAATTCATATAATTTGCTGTTTCCAGGCTCGCTGTTGAGAGGAAGTCATCAGTACTGAGGGATGGTTAGATGTGAGAGGCAGCACAACAGTCCACAGATGGATGGACACTGGAGTCAGGCTGTATGGGGATTAATTGCTGTGAGCCCAAAAAATAACCGTAAAGGGATAACACAGCTGCTGCTGGAAAAAGCAAACCTCTTGGCTTCTTGCACCACCTCATGCACAGTGTTCCCCTCCCTCCATCTCTCTGTGCTCCCTGTGTGCTGCCATAAGGCACGTCCTGGAGCCGTACTTAATGGAAAAGTGATTTGTCTCATAACTGCAGCTTTACACAGTGTGCTACTGTGGGCGTTACAAATTGCTAAGCAGATTTAAAGTGTTCTTTGAGTTGCAAACTGCAGTATTTCTCCACGTAGTGATTATTATTCATCTTTTCCAAGACACCGTGGGCCTGATCCTGCAATCTGCACTCCTATTAAAGTCAGTGCTGTGGGAGTACTGCCGGCATACAGACGGCAGGAGTAAGACCCAATTAATTTAGCCACAGGGAAGAGTAGGGCAGAAAACAACCTTTTTTTCCCTTTCTTGTTTTCCTTTTTCTTTCTTTCTTTTTCTTTTCTTTTTTTTTCTCCCCTGTTCTTGTATGTGAATTTTCTTGTTCTGTGGCCACTTCCAGAAAAGTGTATCTGGGTGCAGGCTGCTGGTCAGTGCAGCCCAGGTGTGCTCACCAGCTTCTCGACTCTCTGGGAACATGTTCCCTTTCACTCCACCTCCTTCTTTCTGTCTTTCTCTTGGGTCAGATGACCAGTAAGTCTTTCTCAATGGAAATGTCATCCAAACTGAGCTGTGTGCATGGTGGGAAGGGGCACAAACGGATAATTAAAATGCTATGTTTGGAAAAGCCGGAGGTTGAAAAATGTGGGGTGTGTGTGTATGCCTTGAGCCCTGACCCACAACACCAACCCTTCAGAGGCTGGTCCCCACCAAGAGCAACCCCACATGAGATGCTGCAGACAGAATTTATGGGAGTGTTCCTCACACAACTTCAGGGTCTGTTTGTGGGCAATCTGGAAAAAAACTCTGACCCTCATTCACCCACTTCTACTGGGAAAGACATCTCAGTGCTCTCTTGGAGGAGAAGGCAACTCTCCTTCAGTGACTGGCCTGCTGTGCTCTTCCTGCCTAGAGGTGCTGGCACCAAGGTGGTGAGCTCCAGCTGCAAGGAGCATAAAACCCAGGATGGCCATGGGCTGTCCCGCTGGCCCTGGTGCCACTGTTACCTCCATCCCAGGAGGAGACCTTGCATTAGGATCCATTAAAGAGCATTGAGGCAACAGTGAGCCTCATGGTGTGAGGTGTTCATGGAAACGTGTGTTGCTAAACAAAGAGGATATTGTGCTTTGTATCAACTGGAGTGGTTTTAGCTTGTGAGATTACATGCCTCGAGGACAGCTGAGCCTTGGAGCCACAAATATATGGTCTTGAAGCCAAGGATGATCTGGAGTCATCCCAACAGGAGGAGGGTATTTGTGTGACTGTGACACTGGGATACATGGTGTCCTCAGCAAGGGCTCCTCAAGTTCTGCTGAGCTTTGGGTGAGACCTTTCACCATGAAGGGAAACCTCTGCTTCCTTGCCCCAGACCCCAGCCAGCACAGGGGTGATGCCTGGGTGAGAGAAAACATCTTCCCTTTGCTTTTTTTATGAAAGCTTTCTGGGTTTTTTTCCTGGTCTCACAGAAAGCCATGACAAATCTCCTGTCCCCTCCCAGGGAGACTGTGCCAGTCAGGAACAACTTAGGGAGTGAAAAACACTCTGTCAAAAACGTAAGAAAAAGCAAGTGGAGAAAGATCATGATTAGTTGCTTTTCTGCCATGTGCATGTATAACAAAGAACCTTGGGAGTGAGGCCATGTTAGTGGTAATTACAGCTCTTTAAATATTTATATAGCCTAATCTGCTTACTTTGCTGGTTGGCCCAGTCCAGCATATCTGTAGGGCTGCCCTTTCCCACTCAGCCCCATTCATATATTTATTTCACTGGCCCCTGGGTAGCTATTACTTTGCTTTATCTGAGAGAAGGAAAACAGATCACACCAGAAAGGTAAACCCCAGGTAAAAATGGTACAGTGCTAAATAAAAGCAAGAGGAGATGAAGCTCTTCTTCATCAAACCTGTTGTTTTGCCTGCATAACAGGTTCATTACAATCTCCTCTCTCAATATCATTATGCAGATTTTTAACAAATTCAAAATCTGCAGGTTTCAGGAAAATTCAGCATTGGACATGCCCTGAAGAATCAACTGAGACAACCACACTTCTTTTCCTGTGTGACCTCCATCAAATTGTAAATGATACCTTCAGCAGTGACAGAGTAGTACATTAACCCCCTCTTTCACCTCTCAATGCTTCATTACAACAGGTCTGTTTAGATGTAATAGGAATGGCTGGGAGATAGATTAGATGCTCATGATGTGGGCTATGTTGTGGAATTAGTTGTGTAACCAACCCCTTCTTTAGCTCTTTTCTTGAAAGAAAAGAAATAGGATTTTTCTTGAAACCCTTTTTCTAATACCTTTCCTTCAATAAACCTAGGCTCATTTCCAAAGAACTACTTGTAAACTAGAGGAGTGAAAATCCAAACTAATGTTAGTTAATATCCTCCAGCCTTGGATCATATGCACTCCCCACTCTGTATACTGAACATCGAGGGCATAAATCCATGTAGTAAGTGTCCCACAGTGAGGAAGTAGGCAAATTATGGTCTGTCTATAACACCACCACTGAAATGACCGTCAATACATACAGAAGAGCTGTGCTGTGCAGCTCTCAGGATTTTGGTCATCTTGGCAATTTGAAGAAGCTCTAATGTAGCATTTTTCATCCTGAGCACCCTTATGAGCCTGTTATACAGGCAAAACAACACATCTGTACCTCCTGTTGCTTCTACAAAACCTTTTTAAAGGAGGTGTTACACCAGAGGGACTAAATTAGTTTGCATAAAAAGTGCCTGATGTTCTCATGCTGTTCACTTCCATACCAAATTTGCTGGCTGATCTAGGTCTGAAATAAAAAATGAAATCAAAACAGGGACCATTCTCTGCATCTGAAGCCAAGTGACACAGATGAGCCATTTTCAGTCCACAGTACATCTGATCCTGGGTCTCATCTGACCCCCTATGCTGTCCCTATGGCCTTAATACAGTATTCTTAGAATTATCTTTTTATTTAGTTTTTTTCCCCCCACTTCTAAGTATCTGAAAGGGTGATATTTCTGTGAAAATTGAGCTATGGAACAAGTATGTCACTGTGTGGGAAGGACAGTGCTGAAACTGGTGCAATCTATTCCCCCCTGCCTCATATTTAGGAACAGTCCTCAGTGCATACTGCCCTCCATGCCATGCCAGGGCACTGGCTGGCACCAGGGCAGGGAGGAAGACAATGATTAAAGAGCATAAATGATGGCCAGCACCTGGGGCCTTTTGTTTTTTCATGCCAAAGAGCCCATAAGAAACCCCATGAACAGGTGCTGGTTGACTTCCCAGTGAAGCCATTTGGTGTCTAGGGCTCCTGAAGGCTCATTTCAAACTGTGGTTGGCTGGAAACTTTCCAGCAAAGTTTCAGGCCAACGGCTGCTTTCTTCAGGGCTTGAATGTCTCGTATAGAATGAGTTAGGTTCACTGGAGGCTCTGGGGTGCCTTCCTCTGGATCCCAAACACCCCATGGCTGGAAGTATTGCAAACTGGGGAATCAGAAAGATGTATTTGGAAAGTCTCTTCCTGGGCTAAGAAGCCTTGAGGTTAAGGGTCTGGCCCCAATTTCCTGAAACTCAGAGGGAGGGGGAAGGAAAAAAAAAGTTCCTTTTGGTGAAGCAGAATTCCTGATCTTCAGCCAGCTCTGGTGCTAACATTGCCATCTATGCTGCATTTCCAAACATTAGCCAAGTGACTGCTCCTTATCAGGACTGACCTCCCTGGTACCTTGTGAGCACACCACAGCCCCAGGGATGCCTTGACTTGGTGCCAGCTCTCTGGTGCTGTCATTGCCCAGTGCTTGAGAGCAGCATGTTGGTTTAGCAGCACTGCACAGCTGCCCTGTGCACCCTGCAGGGGCCTGATGAGGCTGCCTCTCCAGAGCTGCACATTCACTCTCCATCTGGAGAAACCCCACCAGGACAAGGAGAGTCATAGGGAAGGGATGGCTCTCCTGGAGTCAGTGCAGTGCTGCAGGAAGGCAAGACCACTCTGGCAGGCAGGCAGGCAGGCAGGCAGGCAGGCAGGCAGGCAGGCAGTGGTCCCACTCTTTATCCAGCTTCTGAGGAGCTGGACTGTATTTCTGCAGGTTAACTTCCCTGACATTATCAGTGTGCTGAACAAATTATGCTGCCAGATAGGACAATGGTGGGACAGACTTTTTTCCCAGAACCACCCTCTTGCCAGTGAGGAACAAGACAAAATTTACCTCCAGCATCTTATTTTTTGTCACCTCAGAAGTGCCCCATGATGTGCCAAGGTGGGCATTAGCAGAGGAAGCCAGTGATGGGCAGTGACATACCAGATTTGAGCAATGCACTCAAATGCCTTGAGAAGAGCTTCATCAAATGTGGTACAGAGACAGCCTCTAGTAGCAGCTAAGTGTAAATACATGTAAACTATATAATATTCAAATACTAGGGTGATATATAAAACCTCTGTTCTCCAGTATTGACTCCCTATTTGCTTCACATTCAACCCTCTTTCTTCCTGTACATAGAATCCCCCAATCATTAAGGTTGGAAAGGACCTGTAAGATCATTGAGTCCTACCATTAACCCATCACTGCTGTGTTCACCACTAAGCCACGTCTCCAAGTACCACATCTCATGTTTCTTGAACACTTCCAGGGATGCTGACTCCACCACTTTTCTGGGCAGCCTGTTCCAAGTGCTTGATCACCCTTTCAAGTGAGAAATGTTTCCTAACATCCCATCTAAACCTCTTTCTGGTGCAACTAAAAGCCATTTCCTCTTGTCCTTTCACTTGTTAACTGAGAGAAGATACCAAATGCTTTGCACAATTCAAAATGAAGTCACCCAAGACTTGCAGGTTTTCTGCCTCCTGCCACCACCCTGCAGCTGTTATCCAGGCTCACTGCCCTCACATCCCATTCCCATGTTGCCAGCAGTTTGCTCAGTTCAGCACACCTGCAGCAGCTCACACAGTGCAGGGTTCAGTGACCAACAACAGATTGATTAAATTGTTAAGCACACTGCAAACCTAGTATGGGTAGAACAGTAATACATCCCAGCCAGAAAAACTCTCTAGGAAAGGTTTTCCAACTCATTATTTCACTCAGTTGATTAAGAAGATGAGTTGTCAGCACTGAGCTCCTGCAACTGAGCTCCCAAGGCTGACCAAGGTGCAGGCAGATTTTAGGGTGCTGTGATGTGCTTAGGAAGACCTCTGGGAAACTCAGTTAATTTGCAGTGCACTTGTGCTGCTCTGTAGGTCCTGTGTAGGAGAAATCAAAGCCCAGACAGCAGAGCACACCCCTGCAAGGCAAAGGCTCCCCCTTTCCACACCTGCAGGCACAAGGAGAGCTAAGCTGGCTCCTGGTGTGGTCTTGGAGTGACCATTGCATCTTCAGACAAGACCTGTTTGTGTCGTGGGAGTCTGGGACAAGGCGATGTACCAGCTACCCAGGGATGCCCCATGCCCTGTAACATCTGTCCTGGAGGTGTGGGCAGCACTGAGCCTTTGCCACAGCAGTCTGTCCTTGAGGAAGCAGAGGGACCATTACCTCCTCCTGAAGGGAACTGAGGAGTGGGAAGAAAGGAGGTGAATGGCCTTCCTGAAACGTGGGAAAAGAAACGTTTTATCATGGTTGCCACGGAAACTGGGAATGGACAATAAGCACTTAGATGTTTTATCATGTCCCTTAGCACTTGTAGCATGTAAGCTGTGTGAAAAGAAGCATTATCTTGTACAGGGAGGCTGACAGGTATCTGAATGGAAAAAAACATGAAAGAATCTGTGCCAGGGTATCCCAGCAGAATGCATCCCAGCAGAGGGGCTACAGAGACAGCAGGGAGATGGCACTTCCTGAGGTGCTGCCAAAGAATGGGAATGAGGTACCTTGGAAAGATGGGCAGTGCAGAGTGAAACATCTGGGAAGACAGCATGTGGCATGGAGAATCCCATGGAACTCCAGGGCACACACTACCCTTGGGCTCTCATTACTCCCAGCCCCAGGTTGGCACCTTTCTGTGATCCTTCTGTGGTCCTTAGTCCAAACAGGCATCTTATTCACAGCTGCTCTGTTTGTGTGCTTCCTCTCTGCACTCTTTGAGGTTTTATTCAACACATCATGTATTACTTTCATCACTCAAATTCATTTTGGTGCATTTGACTGGAAAAGGTCACGTAGATCCAGCTCAACCCCTAAATGACAGATCATGCCCACACACTATCAATACTCCAAAGAGCAAGACATTTCCCTGGTTACAACACATTCATAGGCCAAAAATCACTCTCTGTCCTCAGCACACCAAACATCCAGTATATTGTGGTCATGATTATTTTGGTCATTTTGCTTTCCCCATCTGCCTAAAACATTAAATTTCTTCCTCCTGCTCCCACTCACATTCCTCCTCCAACATTTCCTTCAGGAAATCTTCTTATGGATGTGCAAAAAAACTGCAGGCACTTATCACATGAAGCACATCATGATGAGAAACACCCACCCTTCTCATGAAGTACCACCTCCCTCCTATCCATCTTCCTGAAGTACATGCCAGTGATCATCTGCAACCACTCTGCACAAAGCCAAATAATTCTTCCTTCATGCTGAAACCACCAAGAAAGAGCCTCCTTGGCCAGGGAAATGGAGCATACACTGAATCCAGATGCCCAGAACAAGAAGAGGAATCATATCTCTAGAAGCAAATAGTCCCTCTCCATTCCAGCACCCAGACCTTTTTTGCAACGACACAGCATCACAGACCTTTCCACTTCCCATTACTCTCAGTGAATATTTTATGTTGATCAGTTAGCCTCTGAAAACCCATGGAAAATACCTGGTCCTGCTGGAAAAGACCTGGTATGTGTGTCTGTCATTTACAACCCTTAAAGCCAGCTCCAACTCTTGCACATTTCCAGGCTTTTGACATGACAGAGCAGAAATCTCCCCATTTCAAATCCCTGTGACATTTGCTGTAGCTGATCTCCCAAGCCTGGCTGGTGAGCTCCTGATCAGCAGTAAGATGCCAGAGGTAATGGTGGCATGGTTGCCCACTTGGATGGGCACATTCATGCTCCTCTCTTGTAGCTCTGGGCTCTGCTCACAGATCCAATTGGTCTTTGTCATCCCAAAGCTTTGCCACTGGCAGTGACCATCCAGTTCTGAACTACTACCTGTTCTCACCAGTTGTTGCTGCCTAGGTGAGCCTCAAAACAAAAATTTTGTCAAGTAAAACTGTTTCCTGTAACTTCTCCACAAAATTTTATCTCATCTTCTTCCAGTATAATTTCCTGCAGTGTATCGCCTCAGTATCCAGTGTCTTTGGAAACCTCAGATGTAAATTCTTGCCTGCCCAACTACAAATGCATGTGCATAATTCTGTCCATATTAATGAATCTCATAATCATAGCACTTAGCAGCATGTCCTCCATCTGCCAAATAGTAATTTGAAAGTGGTGCCAGGAACATTAATGGGTGTCAGGAAAGGATGTGAATCACGGGAGTTCAGCGGTTTAATACGCTTACGCCTCCAGACCAGTATTCCTGCAGTTTTGGAAAGGCATCCCACAAATTACTGCCAGTAAATTTGTAGAGTACAGAATAGAGGAAGGGACCATTGTACCTCAGGATATCTCCCAAGTACTGAGAAAATAGCATATGCACAAGGGTTGTCGAGAGAAGCACATTAGACTCCGATAAATAAGCAGGGTGCACCAGGGAGTTTGATGTAGGGTGTACAGTGTACATATTTATGTACTGAAAAATACCATCCCTGTATAGGCATGGCCAAAGCTCTAAAAAAGTTAATGTCTTTTCTATAGATGGCCCAAAGATATCCTTAAAAATCTAGAGATATATGTGAGTACCAGAGGGGGAGAAAACTGCAAGCTGTCTTCCCAATTGGTAGCTGGGATTAAATCCAGAATAGTTGTTGCTCCCCATGGAGCTTTATGACTATATTTTGACAGGTATATTATTTGAATCTACTTTTTCATGGTGGGGAGAAACATAGTTCAATTGAATTTCTGTGAGCATAAGCCCTCTCTTTGGCTATGTTAAAATATATTCCAGTGCACAGCAAACACAATTTGAAGCAAATGTCTGTAGAGAATTAATATTCTAGATAAAGGCTTGGGTTTTGCCTGACACAGCACCAGGATGAATGGGCTGTTGTTTGGTTGAATTCTTTTCCTGTTACCAAGCAGGTCTCCCAGTAGCACTTGCAAAGATAAGGAGATCAGATCTCCAAATTCAGCGTGAAAGCTGATCACTAAATCATGATGGAAATTTTTCTCTTGCTTTCAAGGTATCAGGTAGTGGCCATTACCACAGGCTACTGTGTCAGTTTGGAGACACATAAAATACCCTATTTTCTTCACCCTTAATACCAAGATTGTTGCCTCCCCATTAATATGCCCTTTTTATCTTTCCTCTTCCATTTGATATGTAATGCTACACTTGGCTTTGCTTGGTACTTTGCTGTGTAACCTACATCCCAAGGAGAGCACAAGTGACTGTGGGTCATATTTGTTTGGTAGCAGGTCTGGCTGCAGATCATCATTCAAGTTGTCCATACAGGATATGTAGCTGGTTGGCATATAACCATCTCTGCCTTGTAAATCTGAGGTCTCCTTTATCACATTGCTTCACAGCACAGATAAGTATGTCCTGCAAACACATTTCTGTGCATCTGAATCTTTTTATGGATTTGCTTTGACTGTGTTCCTTCCTTTTTTTGTGTTTGCTTTCCACAGTTATCCTTGGGAACACATTTTCTGGAAGGAATACTCACCAAGTGTGAATTTAGCATGAAAACACATTTCAGACTCATAATAACAGCCACTTACATCACAAAATAATTCCAGAAAGTTACACTCACCCACTTGGGAACAGAAACACATCACATCATCAGAATACCAACATATCCAAAGAACTGGCCACAAATGAGACACAAAGCACAGATTATTCCAATAAATTATTTAGCAAATAAGTCTAAGCAATAGGTCCATACATAAATATTGTGATCTCTTCTCAGATTATCTACAAAGATAAATGATTTAGCTATGTGTCAGATGAATTATTCAGCCAAATACTTGGAAAATAAGTGAGATGCGAACATTTGTTCTTAAAGAAGTCCTTTTAATCAACTAATCTTGTCAGCTTCTGACATAGGAAAAATGGAAAGAGAATGAAGCAGAACAGTTTCTTCCTGAGAAGCATTGATTATGTGTCTGCAACATCCTTGTTTTAAATCTGGAGAAGTCTTTGAATGCTAGTAACTTTCTTAAATCTTCCTTTGAGTTTGTAAAATCATACATAGCATGGAGACACTGCATCTCAAAAATTCTGCAGAGATGCTCAAGGTCACAGTCAACATGTTTCTCAGAGACATTCAAGAAATTAGCAAAAAGGCATCTCATACAGCTCCATTTGTTTCCTCTGTTGGATCACAAAATGTCTTTCCCTCTTCTTGCACCTTTCCTGAGTTACATCACAACACCCCACTAAGGAAAATATGAATACATCTAATGACTCTCTTTCAAAACCACACTGAAATGCTTCTCCAAGAGAAGCAGCCTGCATCCCCCTTGAGCAATGAAGTCTGCCATCTGGTAGGTTTGTTCTTTATAGTCATTTAGAGGATATTAAATCTTCTTTTGTATGCAGAGAATTAGGTGGTGGAGGGACTTGGCATTCTATTGAAGAAAAAAAAGATGGAGAAAAAACAGTTCATAAAGGCATTGTGTCCAGAGAAGAATATTAGAGAGGCATTAAGTAGAAAGACAAAAGGCAAGCTAGCATCAGCTTCTTTGAAAGCTGTAAATCATTCCAACTCCTCGGGTGGTTGGTTAAGTTCATTGTTAGTTGGATAATTATTATCCTTCGTTAGAACCTAAGCTTCTAAACATATTTTGAAACAAAATCATCTAAAATGAGCTCCCAGAAAGACCTAATGGTGTCAAGGGAGAGTCATGGAAAAAATATGTTCAAACAGAGCCTTTAAGGAAACCTGCAACTTTTCATTTACGTAGCTACATTGATTATCTTTGGAAATTAGGGGTTTTTCAAGCTGTTGTCTTTGGTCACTGAGTAAGTGTTGAAGGTAACAGGCTGCTTAAGGGAGAAAGAGTCTCCAGACAAGACTTCTGGTACACCTTGGGGACTTTTACTGACCTTCTAACCTGGACACTAATGGAGCAGGCTAATGCTTCCAAATGTGTTGTTTCAGCAGATGCCAGGAACCTCGGCCTGGGTGGAGGGCCCCTTCTGTGAAGTGAAGGCTGTTGGCAGACTCTTCCAGCTGGAGGGATCAGGTAAATCCCAACAGAGTGAAGAGCTAGCAAATCCATGGGCATGCTAGAAATTCAGGAGATTTGTGCAGTCTGATTATCTAAAGCAAATGCGTTACAATCATTGGTGGCATGGGATTGATTGATTGATTGATTGATTGATTGCAAAGACATTGCAGCTTCCAAAACAGGGTTCACAACTCTAGGAGGCTTAAGCAGGGCCATAAACCTAAGTTAGATTCAAGTTAATTTTATTTTAATGCTGATAGTTGTTGAGGCTTTAAGCATTCAGCCTGTATGTGAGGATACAAGAAAAATTTAAGAATGCTGAGCTAGACAGTGTCACCACAAAATGCAGAACAGCCCTGAAATTGAAACCCACTGTAGCACCTGCACTAGGAAAGTGCCCAGTGCCACACATAGCAGCCCTGAGCTAAGTTTTCTTAGTAGCAGCAGTCAGGAATGGCATTTTGTGCCACCCTGTAGTCTCACATTGCAAACTCATCCAGACTTGCAGGACACAGCTGGCCCTACCTGGGACTATATAGTCACCTCAGGGCTCATGTAGGTCAGAAACTCTCTAAAATGGGAATTCAATTGTTCTTGAATCATGGCAAAAACACAAAAAGCCCTCACAAAAATACTGTACACTCCTGTGAAGTGCTGACCAAGCACAGGGCAGCACCTACACCACAAAGTAGATCCATGTAAGCCAGTTGGAACAACCAGATGTAAATTGGAGGAGGCCTCTGGCTCACATTGCTACCTGTAGGAAAAAACAACCCTGTAATGAGCAGCAGCAGCAGCAAATTTCCAAACCCCTCTGCTACTTCTCCAGATTCACAGTCCGTTTCCTACCAGACTCATGTGTCAGCAGATCATAAAAAGTTTCAAGTCTTTTCTTTTTCTGGCGTTCTGGAAGAAGTTGTACTAACAATGAGCCACTGCTTGACAGCTCTGAATCCCAAGCTGTTGGGATACAGTGTGACTTCCAACATATTGCTTCCAGCCCCCACCACCCACGGGGAATGGCCTGGCAAGGGGAGAAGCACAGCCTGTTAGGAGGAGCCTTCCACAAAGAGATTCCTTATTCCCTGCGCTCATCACAAGAGCAGCACCCACATCAGGCAGTGCAAAGGAGCCAGTTCAGCTTCTGGCAGGTCAGGAGGTCAAGAAAGTGTGTGGTAGCTTCACACATTTTGTGTGCTGCATGTCCCAAATCAAAGGATGCAGAACAAAAGATAACCACAGCCAGAGAGGATGGAGGTTTTTCTTCACCTTGAACTGCAGCTACAAACCCATGCAGGAAAGCTAACCCTGGGGGGCTGGAGGAGAAGGACAAAAATTAAATGCCACCAACTGCTGTCACTGGATCTGGCTTTGCTTCAAGGTCTGTTGGAGCTGAGATTGATTAGGATATATAGTATCCTGGAAACAGTCAGTACCTTTAGATGATTATAAAGCCATTTTAATTGTCTTGCCACCACCATGGCAACCATACCCCCAACCACAGCCTCCAGGTGAGGAGATGGGCTGTTGGAGGACAGTCCAGTGCCTATAGACCACATCTGATGATGATGCAGTGATTCAGACAGATAAAACCTTGCTCCAACACCAGAAGAGGCCAAATTCAGAGGAGGAAATTAAGCCAATACTGTAACATATAGTAGCTCATTATGATAGCCAACAATTAGCATAAAAATTTAAATGGACATGTGGTATTATAGTGGGAGGCCTCCTGTTATAGCAATCTTTGCAGATCTTATCCCACCAACAACCCCTGCAATGTTGCACACCCACATTGGGGCAGGCAGGGCCATGTTCCCTGCACAGCAGCAAGGAATGAAGATGTGTGGCCTCAAAAGCATATCAGGGAGTGAAGCTTGAGGAGGGGGAAAGCATATAAGGGAGGATGGGAAAGCATGTAAGCAGGAGCTCTCCAGCCAAGGAACAGCAGGTGTTTTAATAAAAAGTAACTCTTCTCCTTCCAGTAAGTTTTTGCTGTTTAATATTAGAATGCTTTGTGTGATTCTTTATTTTTTCTCCAGCCTGAAGCCCAAATGGCACCTGAAGCCTCTTTGATTCCCATACTCTGTGCAAGTTAATACACCTCACCTTCCCTGCTTCAAACAGAACCCCAGCATGACCAGATTCTCTGACCCAAAGGTCCTTGTATGAGGTGAGAATTGATCCCTTTAGCTGCTGCCTGATTTGTGTGAGAGCTGAGCCTGTCATTGGCCAGCTTGTTTATGCCTGTTTGGATTAAAGAGCTGTGCTGCCTGGGTTTTCCTTCAGGATATGGAGCCATGGAACCTTATGCATTATGAGGTGCTTCACAAAAACAGATTTTAAAATAACCAAGTATCTGCAAATGAATTGGAAACTCTTCTTTCCCCTGTCTCTGAAAGGACATTACTCAGTCAAATGCATCGAGAAAATTGAAGGAGTGAGAATTTTCAATCAGGCAGGACTGGGGTGATTAATTGTCTCAGAGCACTCATGTGGTGACAAGCACAACGAACAACAGGGTGTGACATCTCACAATTCACAACAAGAGGTGTGTCCACGAGGGACAGAGATCCACAAAGGGGGGAGAGGTGGGAGAAGAAAGGTCAAATTTACAACATTAAATTCACAAGGTTAATAATGCCTTAGCATCATGCACATTCATCTGACCACTTCAGCCGAGACAGCTCTCCCTGTTTGACATTTCCCTGCAACAGAGGCAAAAGAAATTGGTTCCTTTTAATCTATGACAAAAAAGCTTTATGGTAAGAGATGCATGTTGTATAGATGCTGTGTAGATGGGCAGTTGCCTCTGCTCAGCTGATGCACTGACTTGTCAAGGCATGTGGAAACTGCAGGACACACATGAGGTGAGAGCTGCATCTCTTTCACACAGCTCTACAGGCAGATACAGAAAATGGAAACACCTGTGTGCAAGTGCTGCTGCAGATATGCAGCTCTGGAAATTGCATGTCCAGCCTGGGTGTCTTTGGCCATAATAACAAGTCAGATTTTGGCTGAGGCTCAAGGCAGGGGCACCTCTTATGCAATAGTGCTAGCACATGGGGGCTTGCACAGATCCTTTTCCCAAGATCCTAGACGTGCACGTGCATGGGCTGCCATCCTTGGCCTCAGCACAGACACTTCTCACCAAGCATCTTGGCCATGGGTTTTCATCTGGGTCTGGTGTGCAGGATGAGTGTCCTTCCCACATCAGTCTTATCTGGATCTGAAAATGCAACCCCCTTCTCTTGGAACCAGTAATTATTTCCATGAGATTCATTTAACAAAGGCACCTATCCAATACTTGTGGTCTCCTGGCATAATTAATCATGAAATTAAATTCAGCCTGTGTAGTGTACAGATCAGTTACACATGAATAACATTAACTGACTGGCACTTACCCTGTTCATCATCAAGACAGCCTTTGCCATTACAGCCTATTTTCAGAAACTGCAATGGGCTTCAGAAACTATCAGTATGGGACTTTCAGGAGCCCACACAGAGGATATCCCACCCATATCCTCTGCTTTCCCAACTGGGGTCTGATCAACTTGCCCATGGAGCAAAGTGAATTCCCTGCTTGAGACCTCAAGGGTTGGAAACACAACTCCAAGGTTGTCTTGGAGAGCACCAGGCAGTCGTTAGTTGCTTCTGAACATTTACTCTAGCTGCCACGGACACATCTTGAGCCCCACAACACTTTATAGGTCGCTCTGGGGGCCAGGAGAAAACAGAATGTCCCACAGTGCCGAGGCTGAGTGCAGCCTCTGTCTCCCACTAAGCCATATCTGCCACCAAGACTAAACAGATCCTGTGGTGGAGACAGAAGCCTGCTCTTCTCTTCCTTGGGGCCACAAAACCAAAATAAATTGTTTCCACAAAGCTCAAAATAGCTTTAAACCATTGTTTTCCTTGACAGTAGTCACTGCCTGTCTCTGCTCTCCACCTTGCCTTTTGCAGCTCCTGGTGAAGCAGCTTGGGAAAACGCACAGGCAGGGACTTGCTCATGGAGAGTAGAAGTAAAACCAGGGGAAAAATCCCTTGGAAGAGTTGCACTCTCCCCACCCATTTCCCTGCAAGATTCTGGTGCCCTTAGATACAGGTGGCAGAAGCAGTAGCAGCAGTTTCTCTGGAAAACAGTGGAACAGCTTGTCCAGCCCCATGTCTGGATCCTGCCCTCTCCCACCCTGCACAAAGGGGTACTTCCCTGATGGGATACCTCCCTGATGGGATACCTCCCTAATAGGGTACACATGCACCCTAGTATCTCCCTGGGGTGCTAGTGCCAGGGACACCTTATACTTAAAGATTTCCTGCAATTCCAGTGTTATTGGGGAGTTAGTTTTAGTCTCCACAGGATAAATCTCCCCTTGCAGCTGTTCTGTCCTCAGGCAAGAATAACTCAGGAGTCTGGGAACAAAACTGTCAGAAACAATTGGCCAGCCCATTGCCACGTGGGGTTCATTCTCAGAGCACTGAGCTTTACAGTGAAGCTGTACATTGAATATATAGGATTAAACGAATAGCTATGTTTTATACACACTTGCAGAAAGCATGTGTAAAAAGCACAAAATGCATAAAAGCTCACTGTTCCAGAGCAGCTTCTAAAAAGAGCCTACACACTGGTTCTTGGGTGGCTGTTGGGTTGGAATTCATACCCATAACCCCAGCACTGGAAAAATTCCAGTAGATACACTCCCTGTGTACAGAGTGTACATATATCTATATATATCCTTTGGAAGGAGCTGCTTTCACTCCCAAATGGGTTTCCTGGGCATGGGCACAGATCCCTCTCATCCACCTTGCTGGGTGCATGAAGAGCTGACTGCAGCTGTGCCACCCTTGTCCCACTGCCCTGATCCAATTACCTTCCACACTGCCCACAGAAACAGGCAGTCTCTTCCCTTAAATCAGCAGAAGCCGACATTTGCACTCCCACCAGCCAAGCAGGAATGACCCTGAAATGGAGGCCGAGCTCCTTATTTCCTGACAACTCAATGTTAGACAGAGCAGAGGAGATTGAAGCAGAGGTTACACACTGCTTCCTCTTCACCTGCAGCTGTGTGTCCCCTGGATGCTCCACACACCCTGTGCCATCCATGCATGCTGGCACTCATTTTGCAGGACCTCGCACAAAATAAATGCTGGAAGAGTCTCCCCTGGTTGACACCCATCTCCCTTTCAGCGTTCTCACTGCTCCATCGTGCTCCTGTGTGCTTGTGCTGGAAGCTCCACTCTCGGGAAAAAGGCACTAAAGGAAAGGCCCGTTCCAGCAGCCATAGTGCATGTCCCTCCTTTGAGCCGGGCAAAGAGGGAACCCCAGAGGCTGCACGTGTACAGAGGGAGGGAGGCAGATCTGGGCCCCTCTTGCATCCCTCCGCACCCGAGTTTGAGCTGCTTCCCGGGGGGATGTCCAGCAGTGGGGAGGACGGTGCTCCTTTGTACATCCACATTCCTCCACCCCTGCTCCCCAGGCTGCTGCCACCAGTGTGACTCCTTCCACTGCTTGTGTTTTTTGCCTCCATCACCAACATCACCAATACATGCAGAGTTGCAGATGCCCCCTGACAGCCTCTCTGCAGTGAGCCCCTGGCACCGGGGAGCCCCTTATCACAGCTCTGGCACAGACTGCCTGCCAGCCCCAGCTCTGCAGCCCCTCGGGACAAAGTGGCGGGATGCTGTGCACGTCAGAGTGTGTCCGTGCCACGGGTCGGGGATGCAGATGGGAAACTCACTCCGGTGTGGAGCACCCATCCCCCGCAAAAAAGGAACCCCTCCAAAAAGAACCCCAAAAAGTTTGTGCTTTCCGCATTCGACGTTTTCTCAGCAAGGACTGGCGCCAGGGCGGGCTCGGGACACCCGTGAGCAAAGCAAGGGGAGGGGGGGAACTGCTGCGGGAGAGTGACCCCTCCGGGACCTCCCTCCCGAGCCTGTGCGACACCGGCACCGTGCTGGGGTCGGGGTTGGGTGAGGCTGTGCGGTCCCACACGTGTTCCTGGGAAGTGTCCCCTCCCCGCGGGGC